>JAOBRD020660842.1:0-32080 GCA_027575215.2 Hydrozoanthus sils
CCCCCCGGAGGAGACTCGACCCAAGGTTAACCAGAGGCATATAGAACACCCTACCTTAGATTGTACAAACTGGACTTATGTTTAAACGAATGACTTTCACTGCTGTGCAAATCAGTCTGCTAAAGTTTAATGGCAAGGAGGAAAGTGAAACACTACTTAAGATCTTAAACATGTCTACCTCTGGAACACTAAAATTGAGTTCTCCATAAAAGTTTTAAAAGCTTTTGCAGAAAAAATATTCAGCCTTTTATTTTCAATAATCTGGAACACAATGTTCACTAGTGATAGTGATTGGTGGAGTCAGGTAATGAAGATCAATCAAGGCCTTAGGCATCTCTGATGCTGAGACATAGAAAATTCATCAAAATTAAAAATGAAGTTGGAAATATCTGCTTGTTTCAATCAGTGTGATCATCTTCAGAGAGGTCGACTCTGAAATGCTGTAGTGAACCAAAGGCAAGTGTAAGAGAAACCGAGAAAAAAAACCCAACTGAGAGCAATCCACGTTTCCGAGAGGAGTGTGGGCAAGTGTGGGGGGACTGGGATTGGGATTGCCTGGCTTGTCTTGGATTGGTTTGTTCTCTCTCTGCCACTGTAGATGCTTCAATAGCTCAGTGGTTAGAGCATCTGCCATGTGATCAGGGTGTCATGGGTTCAATTCCCACTAGAGGCAGTTGGGATTTTTCCTTCTAGGTTTCCCCTACATTTGCCTTTAGTTCACTACAGCATGTCAGAGTTGACCTCTCTCTAGATTTCTCTTGCTGATGTTTTTCAATGTTATGATATTTTCTGAAAAGAATAATGGAGTTCAAAACTGAAAAACTATTATGGTGTATTTTATCAGTACATACGTCACAACAGAATTGGCTTCTATATCCCACAGCTTGCAGGTTTTGTCTGCAGATGCTGATAACACAAACTTGCTGTCAGGACTCCAAGACAACTAGATGGAATCAAAGTAATTTTTAATTAAAACAGAGACTGATATTTTTAATAAATTAAAATTATTTTCTTTTTTTATTGATCCTGTAAGAAAGAAAACAATTTAAAGCACTTAAACTTATACCAATTAATAATACTTATAACAGCTTTTTACAAACAGTAATTTACAAACACCATAAAAATTATGTCTAGCCTTCTTTGACAAGCAATTTGGCTGTTGAAGCAGATCTTGATTATCTGGCACAGCATTTAATTCCAGTTTTTCATACATGTCCAATACACCTGAACAGTAACAGATCATCTTTAAGCAATGTCAACCCCCCAAAGCAAAAGATGAATTGCCAGATTGTTTGCAAGCAATGTCAACCCACCAATGCAAAAGAACAATCACCAGATCCTTTTGAAGCAATGTTGACCCGACAAAGCTAGCCAGTGTTGTGTATTCAAAAGGGGACTGGACTCTAGGCCTGGAAGGCTGAGTCTAAAATGTTGGCAGATCGTGGCTGTACTATTATTTAGAACTCTAGTATAATGTAGCTTTATTTCTTAAATAAACTGAAGCCTGCCTTACCCCAAAAACAGAGCCTTTGTGAGCTTTTCCACCTCCTAACTCACATTTTAATTCTCCTGTCACGCCATCAAATATTAAGCACTGGAGGTCAAATGAGCAGAAAAGATGCTTAGAAAAGATTTTTATGACAATAAAACCATTCACAAAATAACATCAATGAAACTCACCCACTTTTTGGTTGAGAGCTAGAGAAAACCATGTCTGTTTAACAGGGTACATAAACATGCTTTTGATGTACATGTAAGGGGATTTAGGTTTTGTGAATGAATTACATGTCTTTGATTTTTCATAATTATTTGTTTGTTGGTTATATTTTATATTTAAAAGCAATTATAATAGAAACACATTTTCTCCATCTATAGCTGATACACTTTTTTATAAACACCACAAAGGATGACTGAAGTCTTCAAAGCGGTTGCTCTGTGCAAATTTCAGTGGTCGAGGACACTCAGATGACCATTAAAACCAAACACTGCATAAATTTATTATAACTAATAATCTTAACAAACCCTGTTTTTACAGAATCCTTGCAAAAACAAGTTACATGTTTGAACAAAACTATTAACTTTATTTATCGTCATTATGCTGGGAGTGGTTGCCCATTCTCCCAAACCTGTTGCTTATGTTTAATCGCTCTATGGCACAGATCTCAGCATGAAAGTCGATTTTGTTGAGGGAGGAAAACCGGAGAACCTGGAGAAAAACCCTCAGAGTCAGAAGAAGATCGACAAATCTTAGCCCACATGCAAACCCAGGATTTGAGCCCAGGTCCACAGAGGTGGAAGGCACGAGCACTAACCATTCGGCCATCCTGACTCACCAATTTGCTACACTATTAACATGCACCTGTGGTTAATGAGCAGGGCTTTCAAAACAAGCAGCAGATGGCAGAGTTCTGCTGGATACTTTAACTTTCACTGCCAGCTATATTTGAATAGACTCTGCCAAATGCAACTTCAAAAAAAAAAAACTCAGTGTTTCGAGTGAAATCAGGCTGTTCACACTTGAATTTGCAAAAAATCTGATTTATTATTATAAGGTGTTAAAAGTAGTTCTTTAAGTGCATTGATTTAATTGTTTGCTTGTTGTTTAAAGTGTAACTGATAATTTTTCTGCAAGCATTCACTGTTTGTTTTTACCATGGTCTGTTTTCTTGTTGTTCTTTTGCCAGCTGCCTACTTCAAAACATTTTGAAAGCCCTACATGAGCAAGTCATTGAGTGCTGAATATCACAATTGCATAGTTTGAGCTCACCTTGCCGTCTGAGCCTCCTGACAAGAAAACACTTCCATCTGGCGCATACCTTACAACATTGACAAAATTGGTATGGTCCTACAAAGGGGACAAAGAAAAATTGTGTAAATGGTGCCCATAATTACTACAAAGTAAGAATCCAAAGAAAAAGTTTATCATAAATTGTTATTGTCTATGTTAAATATAATCCAAGGAAAAGCAGTTTCTAAACAACAAATGGACAGACAGATAGACAGACAGACAGACAGGCAGGCAGAGAGATTGATAAATAGAAAAACAGAAAGATAGATAAGCAGACAGAGATTAATAGATAGACTGAGATAGATAGATTGATAGACAGACTGACAGACAGACAGAGGTATGGATGGATAGACATAACATAACAGGCATAACTGAAGTCCTTTGTGTCGCCACCTTTGAAATTGTTGCATACAATGTTGCAAGAGTAAGATTGGTTTTTACTTCACTCAACATTGCATGCTACATGGTGCAACTCTATCAATGCGCCAACATTCAAGCACTGTTGCACCGTATAGCCTTGTCTTAATTTAGGATACTGTAAATCAGAAAAGTTAATTATTCTGGTGACCCATAAACCTTTTTACTTAGCAATACTACAACTAACTAACAACTTTTCTATCTAACTGCATGAGTTATCATACAATCTGACAAATGTAACTCTTGTATACATTGTTCATGGATTTGTACTTAAACGGTGGTCCCTCATAGAACCCAACACCTTTGTCCTCAGCTGCAGTGCATATACGGAATGGTCGAGTCTGTTTGAAGTCCACAGAGTTGATTTTCTTAGCATGGTTAGGTATATCTCCAACTTTAGTGCCAGTGTCCCACATAAAAACATGTGCAAACCTATTAAAGAGTATAAAAACAAGAAGTAAATCTGTTAATTAGATGAATTGCCATGTCAAGTCTTAAAGTTCTGCTTAAGAAAAATCTTCAATCTAGTTCAAAAGATCTAAAATTGAAGTCAACCTGCAAAACTTCCGCTCAGACACTTGTAACGGGTTTTAAAAATAAATTTTGTGGAGAATTTACCAAGACAAAATTCCTATTTTAGCACCAAAGCTGCAAAAACTTTTCAAGCTCTTTAGATATACTTTAACACTGTAAGAAGTGTGCATCAAACAACAATCATGTTCATCTTTCAGATGCCTGCTAAAAGAGAGTTTTGGTTTCCACAACTTATTAATTCATACATGTATACTACTAAGAACAAAAAATCACCAACGTTATGTAAAGTACAACACTAACTGCAATAACAATATAGTTTTTAACCTTTAGAAAGAATTGATGCATTTCTTGACATATTTCAAGAATTGAAAAAAAAATAACTCACTTTTCCCTTCCTTCACCACAAACAACAATTCTCTTGCTATCAGGAGACCAGGCAATGTCACTGATTGCACCTGATATTGGTTGGTATTCGTACTTCAATAGGTGCTCCTGTTGGGTTGTATCCCAGATTCTGATTTTGCCACTAACATCTATCATACCAAAGAAAATACATTTCATTTTAGTGGACTACTAAGTTTATCAAAACCTGATAACAGCAAACTTGCTGGCTTGGTTAATTAATTTGCAGTTACAATAACTAGTTTAACCATGGCTTGACCAGTGTTCTAGATAGCCTGCTAAAAGAAATAACAGGGCTCTATCTTAAGCCCGGGACACACTAGGGGATTTTATTCGCTGATCGCAGTGAATTTGATCGCCAGCAAAACATGGAGTATTTAATCACTCTTATCTCACATGCTAGATATGGGCGATTTTATACACCAGTTACTGTGATCAGCAAAATTTGCTATTGCTGTAGGTGACATACTAAACGAATTTGAGTGAATTTCGCCAATCGCAGGGATTGACGTATAAAATCGCCTAGTGTGTCCGTGGCTTAAAGACATGATTACAACAACTGTTTCTGGTATCTGCACTCTGATTAGACAGCTATAAAGCAAGCAGTATGACAACAAACACTTAAAATTGCTGACTGGTTATTTTAGCTGAGAATTATCTTATCTTGAGTGACCATTCAAAATGCTCAAGAACTTTCAGGCTGGGGCTCTGAAAACCACAGGGGACAGGGTGACAGGGTGCCAGGAAAAATGACTGGGTGTTGCATCCTTTCATTTTTGTCCAGATAGAGCACTGTTAGCATTTACAAACACTGGAACAAAATATTACAATGCTCATCAATATCAAGAACAGTTCTAATGGCTTCTTGTATTAACTTTTAAGGGTCTGTGGTTTCGGTGTGATGTTCAATAAGCCAGTTTGACAATTCAGAAACACTTGCCCGAGTTGGAATAAAATGTAAAATTCATGAAACTTAAACAAAGGAACCCAATAAAATGAGATTGGAATTCATTATTATTCATTTCTTAAGTTTGATGAATATTTTATCCCGACAGGCACTTGCACAATTTCTGAAATTCCGAACTGGCTTATTGCCAATTCTCTATTAAATTAATGCCCTTGAACATAAAATAACTGTTCTTCAATACTGAAAATGTGTGGTTGCTCAGACTTTTGGTATTTATAGACATCAATTCTTAATAACTATTAACAAAACGAACCTCCTGAGGCAATGTAGAATCCACTTGGTGCGTAACAGGCAACTCTGACTTCTTTGGCATGTTGAGTATAGACATCACACAAAGCTGGGTTCTGTAAATGAAACATGAAATATTTTAATGCAGATTGTTATTAGTCACTCTTTCAGGAAAAACGGTATGAAGAAAAATGGCCATTGATCAATCTCAGTTGGGGGAGGGAGGTACTCACAAGAATTTCATGATCCCATTCTAGTCTTGAAACTGTTTGATTTTGATACCCTGTTATAATAATAATCTAGAAACCCAATCCCCTATCCTGTCCTAAATTTATCACACAAAAACAATGGAAGGGCATATTGTAAGTTTGTATGGAGCGATAGTACTCTGGTACATCATGTTTCAGCCTGGATTTCAGCAATTTTGCTTTCAAAAAGTGTGTCAACAAGTACAGCATACTACAGCTTAAAGCAACCATTGCTTTGTTGTGTTTATTTGCAAAATGATACGGCAGCTCAGAAACCAATACGTGACATAATTGAAAATTGACACAGTATGGCCAAGTAAAAAAAAAATTAGTTTCCCATCCCCACCCGCCTCCATTTTAGCCTGCCCACTCCTTTTTTTTATTATTTATTATTTCTCTTTATATCTAAAAGAATCTTAGCAAAATCTGAAAATCGTTGGTAAAAAAGCTGATTCTGCTGTAAAATACAAACAGTAAATTGCATTTGATGACCTGATGCATAAATATAAAATATAACAACCGAGAGTTTATTATATTATTGACAGCAGCGAAATGAAATTTAAAATCGGCGTGTATGTTACAAAACTGACGACACCAGTCTGCAATCTACACGATTTCTTTAAGTTCTGGTTTTCATTGTGAAAATACCATGAAAATGGAGAAGACCACAAGAGCCTTCAAGCCAAAATAGTGTTTGAGAAATAAATGAATATAATAATATCTAGATTGCTCTGATTAAATTTTGCACACTGCAATATTATTTTGAATTCATGAAACAGTGACAAGAACTTGTTGCTCACAAGACATTTTCCTGGTATAAAAACCCATATTGCCCTAATTGGAGATCTGAAATAACTATATATACTGGTATATTTTAAGTTGGGTTTCCAAACAACAAAGGATGTTAGTATTGGAAGTTGAAAGTTCCTAGTTCTTGAGTAATTAAGAATCAATACGAAAAGCTGGCAGGTAAGAGATATTGAAGTTAGCTACATGATTTTATTATACTGTTTTATTGGAAGCAAAGGGGTCATATAAAACCTATATTTTGGTAAATAATAAGGAACTCCCGTCTCATGGTTTTGGTGATTCTGGACGGGAAACTAATAATTTTTTTTACTTGGCCAAAAAGATTAACCTTGCTGTAAGGACCAACTTTAATAATTTAACAAGCAGCAACTGGATCTACTTCAGTCTAACAGTTGTCCAAATTTTTTTTTTTCTGGAGAAATTTGGTTTTGCTACAAGAAAACATACAGACTGAGCACGCATATCATTGAAAGTACGAGGGATCCCTTATAAGGAAATTGTTATGATCCATAACTTTTCTACAATACACAACTTGCTCAACTTCCTATAAACCATATTTGGTAAACGCGATGGCTCCAATGAATCTCAAATGTGGAAGGAAATAAATAACTTATTTTCAAGCTCGTTCATTAACAGCTAACCGAATCATTGAAAAGTTTTCTTTCGTCCAATCGATCACCTGTACATGTTTCTATTTCAACTAAGCATTTTTATTTGTATGTGCAAAATTTCTATATAAACCCGACATTTCACAGTTTCAGTAATCTGCTCCGACGAAGCCTGGCGAACTCTCGAATTATGTCAGCACCTTAAAAACTTCCCACAACGAAAATGAAAACTATTAAAATTTAAAGATGATCAAAATTAGCTATTTGTTTGGTAAAAAAACAACTATTTTATACTTCAAGAAATATCGAAATCGAAAAAGGAAGCTAATGTATATTGCACAACTAGACAACTTTCATAAGCTACGTGGGTAATTAGCTTGTCTAATTCCTAACAAGTTCAATAACGACGAATTTACAGTTAGGGCGTCTGTAGCTAATTCATTCTTAAAATTTGCAGATTGGAAACAGTTGAAGCTCGTCAAAACAGGAGAAAATTATTTTCACGGGATTTTGGTGTTTGACAGCAGCTGCAACTGACATTTTGTGAACAAAACACGAAATTTGTCTCACCCAGAGTCGATAGTTACTACTCTCAGCTATACTTTCCCTTAATTTACAAGCTTTATAAGAGCATAACAGAGCTGTAGATCAAATGAGGAACAGATATACTCGTGATCAATCTTTGTAAATAAATTAAAGGCCGGGTTTGCAGCATTAAAAGACTTACCTCGATGTCCCGAATGAATACACTAAGTCCATTCGTGTACAGAAAGTTCTTCCCTTTAGGATCACCCTTAAGCACTGTTGGAGCACCTCTCGTAACACGAGGTAAACTTGCAAACACACCCTCTGCCGATGCCAAAGAGAAGCAACATCAAGTCACTCCAGCCTTGTATAGCAATCGTTTATGAACGTGAGCCTAAACTATTCGTTATCCAGGGCAGAGACTCTGTTCCTAGCATAAGCCGTAATTAGTTTTAAAATAAATTTATCTCTGATTCATACCAAGCAACTAAAACTTACTCGCTTTTAAAGACATCTTCTAACTCGACAAGCTAGTGGGAGGTTCTCGATGGCTAGCAAACTTTTGGCAACCGGACATCAGGACTCGTCACAAGGCTTGCTATTAGGTCCCTACCCAGGTTAACCGTTTTCCGGCTCAGTCTAAAGGGTGTTGGGAACGAGCGAGCGGTAAACCGTAAACACTTATTATTTTTTGACCTTCCAGCCGTGGGGGGGCTTATTAGAGGGGGAACTTGTTAGTACGAAAGCCGAGAAAAGCCAGGCATTTCCAAATTCAAAATTTCCGAATTCAAAATTTCCGAATTAATTCAAAATTCAAAATTTCCAAATTCAAAATTACCGAATTCAAAATTACCAAATCAAAATTTCCAAAATTAAGAACTTCTAATTCAAATCTTTTCTTAATTCAAAAATTTTGAACTGAATTACTTTAGAATTTAAAGTTTTATGACTCAAACAAAGCTCAAAGACTTGTGGTGGCAACATCCAAGAAGCTCCAAAGGAAAAAACAATTTTTTTTCGAAAGACTTTGGAATCTCGGAACACAACAAATGCCAATAATATTTCAAAACCGTTAACTAGACAATGTAAATGATCCCTTCTTTTCTAACTTATAAGCATTAGCTGCCTCAATTTCTTTTAGTACATAAACTAATTTGTTTTTCACCCATTGTTCTATTCATATCTATTTAATTTTTGGCTTTTAATGTTCGTCAAAGGCAACAATCTGGTAGCCGAAAGGGTCCGTGTATTTTACGACCATTCAAAGAACAATTTTTAAAATATAACAAAATCAAAGATTGAAAATTAATTTTTGTTTTTTCAATTTGTTATTTTAATAAATGCAGAAAAGAATCAAACGAGTTTCAACTTTTCTCTTAAAGTTGCTTGGAAAACAGTTTGAAAGATACTTTTTGTGTTTTTAAAAAATTGTAAATCGAAAGATCGTTGATCAGTTTTCTTGTTAGAAAAGACAAAAACTCCGAACTAAACCACTTGAAGCGCAAAATCAAGTTTTAAGCCGAATCAAATATTATAAATTGTATCTTTCATACTGTTTTCCAAGCAACTTTAAGAGAAAAGTTGAAACTCGGTTGATTCTTTTCTGCATTTATTAAAACCACAAATTGAAAAAACAAAAATTAGTTTCCAATTTTTGATTTTGTTATTTTTTGAAAATTGAATGTCCGTAAAATACGTGGACCGTTACAGTCTGGTAGCCGAAAGCTCGCCAATTTTAAGTATTTACAAGAGAAGACTTTCGAGTTTTAAAACTTTTACAAGAAACGTAGACAGTTTCTTTGCTTCAGAACTCAACGGAAACCTTCGATAGACTCAACATCCCACCTCTGAGCAGGAAGCTCATATATCAGTATGTTTCGAAGCAGACTTTTCCGTGTGGTGTTTCGCACGAGAGAAGACTTAGGGCTAGCGAAACTTATACTGGGAAATGTGAAAAGAAGAGACTGAGGATAAAGGAACTCAAGATGTCTTATTTCCTAATTCTCCTCCTGGATAGCGCGTTGTTATAAAGCCACAGGAAGACAAAGCTATTAAAAAAAGTAGGAAAAAAAAACATGAAAGGCACCTCCGAAGTCGCGATCGGCTTGTTTCTAGGTATTAAACAATAGAATACGAGATTATTGAGGTCCCAGGGTTCTCATTACGTGCTAATTTTCCTTTGGTTTTTACAAGTTCCTGTAGTAACAGTATAATTCTTCGGATTAATTCTAATTTTGTAAAATAATATTATGTCTGTTCAAATAAATAACAAATTATGAAAGGAACAACCATAACTGATATCGACAAAGTTCGCTCATTGTCTACATGCTTTTTGTCGACCGGAGAAAGGCCGTAAAAATCCCCGTCGGTCGGCGATATAACTGTTTCCCGATCATTCCCGACTTTTGCGACCTATGAGAACCAGGCTTAACATAACGAGAGTTCGGAAGATTACTTGTACCACGACCTCAGGGCTAGTAATTTTTCAACAGTTGAGCCGTCTCGTTAAACAACGAAACTGAACCTGTGATGCATCATTTGGTGGTTCATAGTCATTTCTCAGTCTGTGTTTTCGTGAAAGTCTGGGCCCTGTTCCTCCAAACCCGATTAATGCTAACCCAGGGTTAGTTACCATAACAACCAATAGGTTTTGTTAAGAGTTAACCGTGGATTAAGTTAATCAGGGTTTTGAGGACCTTCGGAAATTTTGAATTCGGAAGTTTTAAATTCGGAAATTTTGAATTCGGAAATTTTGAATTCGGAAGTTTTAAATTCGGAAATTTTTAATTCGGAAACTTTGAATTTTGAAATTTTGAATTTGGAAATGCTTGGCCCTTCTCGGCTTTCGTAAGAAGAGCACTTATTAGGGGAGGGGGGTGGAGGGTGGGCGGGGAGGTCTTATTTAAAGCTTGAAGCTCTACACAGGGGGCTTATTAGGGAGGTAGGCCGGCTTATTATAGGGTGTTTACGGTAGCTAGCTAATCGAGAAGATAAGCTGATGCAAACTGAAAGGTGCCATTTTCTCGAGCGACATTATCTAAGTAAGTTGAAGCAAACTATTTAAAAAAAACAGTTTCATTCTAGCCTGAGCTGAGCTATATGCGTTAACATGGGTCAGAAGCCACCTAATTACACTTCAAGCATGCCAAATATTTTATATCACCATTTTATCTCTCAATGATCAAGACATGCAAGGGCCAAGCTAAAGATTGTTTTGTGCAAGTAAAACTGAATGGCTGAAATCCAAAGATGTCTTTGGAGCGCCTCGTCGCAGGTAGCCCAAGCTATATTTGTGACACTACTGTATTTATAAAGCAAATGTTGGGGTTTTATGGTTGCCTCCAATTGTTATTGAAATGAAAGATATGTAAAATAACTCGATATCCTTGAGTTGTTGTCTTTGTCCACCATTCTGTGGTGTTTTGGGGTTGCTTTCTTTACGAATCATTGAATCGATGGAGGCGAGCGGAGCGTAACGTTCGACCCCATATATATAATAGCGTCACAAACATAGCTTGGGCTACCTGTGGCCTCATGCAGTGAGAGGGGAGCACTGGGGCGTTTATATTTAAGATACGAATATACGCCAATGCTGACGAAGACGATAGAAACCAAGTTAATACAATAGAGCATGTTGGAATCCATCGTGAGGGTTACCTGCATGTCGTGGACTTGAAAATTAAAACGTGAAAAGCTCATTTTCAAAATTTTTACGACTACAAGAATGCCCTAAAATCTTCTTTTACCTTTAAAAAGATTACTTTGGATTCATCCTTTTCTATTGACAGAGTGTAATCTGAACAAAAGAGAAAGCAAACTAGCCTTTCCTGATCGAAAAGGGCGAGCGAGAAGTGTGCTTTTTGAAAACCTTCGTCTTCGATGTGGTCGTCATTGTACCTTAATTAAATTCTAAAAATGCTACGAAAGCTACACACATTGTTTTAAGGGAAAAGGTCAAAACAAAAGTATTTCCTAGGAACCCAATTTTGGGGGGTGGGGTATTATGTGCCGCTACCCACCACCTTTTTTCAAAAAGGCTGAATTTCAGGAGCAAATTAAATATCATGTTTAATAAAATAGATATTGATAAAGTGCTTGCACCAACGGCTTCCTTGTGGAGAGAGGAGTCCATAATACAATAAAAACCAATACCCCTGAATCAGGTTTTGAGAAATTGAGCTCTGTAAAAGTAGTGGGGGTGGGGTAGGGGGTCTGTGCCGCCACCCACCACCTCCCCGACAAAAATGGGTTCCTTGAAAATACCATTGTTTTGACTTCTTCCCTAGCAAGATCACGTTTCACCATCTCCAGTTACATAATTATCTCTAAGCAGAACGGTATCGCGGGCAAAGAAAATAGACTAAAATGTAGGATGATTCCCATGGCCGAATTTTCTCTAACTGACTCGAATAATAGATTTTCTATATGCTCTCAACTTGTCTGTAGCTACGTATTAGCACATGCAAGCGTGGCAATGGTGTAAGGGAAGCTTTTTCATTTCAAAATTGCCGCCACAGCGCGCTTTGTCCAATAGAACTCGGTCGTTCTAACGCGGACCGTTGACAAGATGCGACGATCGCAACAGGTCGCAGACCTGCCGTAAAAGATAGAAAAACTTCTATCTTTACGGCTCGCTTGCGATCGGCGCATCTTGTCTGGAATAAATGGTAAAATGTATTCTCATTAATTAACGCAAACAATTTGCGTTGGCTTGCAAACATCCCTCCACAAACTGTTTGCGACTGTTTGCAACGATTTACGTCTATATGTGAAGCAGGCTTTAAAGCTAAAAAACGCATGCAAATATATAATGAATGGCAAAGTCACCGGGACACGCAAGAGTGGTGGGAAATAGCCATCCAAATAATTTTAGTTTCAATATTCAAACATCAACGCAAGATGACTTTTAACTGCTGCTAAAGCTAAATCTTCAAACTAGTCAAATATCTAAAATTGAAGTTTGATCCGTATAGTTTCCGCTGGAACACTTGTAACCAGTTTTAAAAATAAATTTTGCCGGGAAGAATTTACGAAGACAAAATGCCTATTGTAGCGCCAAGGCTGCGAAAACTTTTGAAGCCCATTAGACTAGATACGTGTGATGGCACATGATTTGAAAGTTCACTTTCCCTGTCAAAATCATATGGTCATGGCGAAGTTTGCGTGGCTAATGGCCTGGTGTCTGAACAAAAAAAACCTTACTAGTTTGCTGTAAAAGCTAGTTTAGAGCGTCTGGAGTCCTTTCAAATCGCAGTCGTTGTGTCACGTTGCAAAACATATTGTTTTTTAAATCTTTTGTCGGAGCACGCGGTGACCTTTTGTTGTAAGTTCTTTTGTTTGCAAATGATAAAGGAAAACGTGACTGGAAATTAAGCGGCTTTTTCGAGTCTACTCTTGTGGAGTAAGGACCGTCCCGTTTAGCTGAGGCTAAAGTTGATGTTTGCCTTTGGGTCAACAGAAACTGCGGCCGAAACCAAAGCGTGGCTGGTTGGTTTCCCCCTACTGTAAAAAAATCATTACTGAGAAATAAAAGAAAGTCAAAAGCACGTTGCCACATATGTTTTGAATTTTTTTCGCACTGAAAGCACTGTTTTTAAAGCTTATTTGACGGACTTAAAATGACCAGATAAGCACTTTTATCCAAAGTATTGGAAAAGCTCTTAGAGCTATATGAAAAAAATAGCTTCAGTAGAACTTTAAAGAATCTATTTGCGGGTCGAAATTGCTAGAAAACCGGAAAACGTCATAGTACAATTTTTTCGGATGCATATTCAAAAAGCAGTTTCCTTATTTTATAGTGTGCGTATATCTTGGCTCCTTTGGCGCCTGACATAGGCAGCAAAACAAAAAATTAGGTTACAATGTTGAGGGTAGGGTAGCCGTAGGCATGGATGATGCTATTGGGGATAAACATAATTAGTATTTACCAAAGCAACCAATATAAATTTTCGTGCGCTCTGATTGGCTCCCGTATCACGCAATATTGACAGTTCTAAACTGTTATAAAATCACTCATTCTCTGTTGTCTAGTAGTCATGGCTTACTACAGTTTATACAGCTTTTGAGGTGAGCTGAAACGCTTTCTGTGTTAATTCTGAGGCACAGCGTGAAAAAGTATGAGTTTCTTTTAAAGGGAGATTTACTTTTTCACGCTGCACCTCAGAAAGCGCTTCAATTCACATCAAAAGAGAAAGTTATGACTACTAGATAACAGAATGTAAAAAAAGTTTCAATACACTTGCTTTCATAAATTATTTTGATTGACGTTCAAATGTCGTGACGGAAGCTTCAATGAGTTACGTACATTATCCTTGAACGACATTATGAAAATTTAAAAATTAAAAAAAACTAAAAATTCTGACTGGCGTAGAACGAGAGCAAGTGCCCAGATGTTGTTGTATATTAAACATACAATTTTAACTTTAATCTTATTTTAGTTCCGTCTATAAACGATAACTAAACAGTATAGATATAACCGGCACTAAAAAAAATACATTTTTGAAAATTTACGCTCTCCAAAAAGGATGTTTTCGGAAACACTTTTCAAAGACTTAAATTTCGTTTGAATAGTCGACGGTTTTCAAAAACGATTCGACACCACGGTTAATCTAACATATCATGAATTATTTGTTACTTTAGGCAATTTAGATAACGAAAAAATGGAAGGAAACAAATCGTTAACACCGTCAGTTTCAAATTGTTTCACAGCTTTCGTATGGATACAATATTTTTTTCGCGTACGAAAATTACTTAGTTTACATGTGGAGGACTCTAGTTAATTTGCATTTTTGTACAGAGTGTAATATTAAAAATAGAATTTGTTTTTTTATAGGTTTTAATTAAATAGAGGTTACAATTTTAGAGTTATAGAGGGTCCACAATATGTTAACCACCATGCAAATTACATAAAGATGCAGATGAAGTTTGGAAAAGCCGTTAAAAGTTTCGATTTCAAAAACTTGTTATTACTCGACCTTTCTTTAATCTTGTTTGTCTAGACAAAAAACAAATACAGAAAGAGCTGAAATGTTTGTAAACTGATCAAGTGTGAAGCGCCGGATATGCCATTATTGTTTATTCAAAGTGTTTTTTGTTTTGATCTCATAACTTGACCTGGAAAGAGAACGTGGATTATAGGGACGGAATAAAAATATTGTTTGCTCAGTTGGGAACAAATTTACAAGTAGTAGAATTACAAAAAAAGGACATCCTTGAGTACTGTCCCGAAATTGCAAGTAAAAATAGGTTTTTTAAAAAAAACAAATGTTTTCTAATCTTTGAGAACAGTCAATCTTTATATTTTGTATTATAGAAATGTGTTACTCTAATCTCTATAATTTATTGTCAAAATCAGTGATTAACGATAAATTTTGAACTAAAACGAAACCCGCAGATGTGTTAGTCTGAGAGCAATTTAAGAATTTCGGCCTCATATTCAGTTTTCGAAATTTATTTGATTGGATAATATACGCATATAGTGTAACATTATTGATGTGCTTCTAGAAACTGTTTATAACTTCTTTTATTAATTGTTTATTTTTAAAAAAAATCGCGTAGGTCGGTAGTTTTCAAGAGTTTGTACCCGTCAGTTGTGCATTTGCAAAATCAAACCATTTGCTTAGCCTTAGAAGAAGTTCTTTCTATTCATTAAGTAAACAGGAAAGGGATGTTTCTATCCGGACATCTCGTTTAAGAAAGAATGTAATAAGTTTAAATGAAAGAGTCAGGGTATGTTGAGTTGCATGCTCTTGTAAGTTTGAAATTTGCGCAGATAACATCGAGTGAACAGTCTGGTGCTTTCTTCACTGACACGTGACCAACTTTGTCCAATCACAGGCCGAAACTCGAAGTGTATCTAGCGACAAAGACGCATGCTCTGGGTAGCATTGTTTTTATGCGCGTGCTTTGGGCGTTCCACGAAGGTGTGATCGAGCTGGTGTCTTCTTTCTGGATCGTCTTTGATTTAAGAACGCTAGCAGAGTTTTTACGAGATGTCAGGAACACCGGCTGGTAAAAGCGGTAGGCAGCTGACCGAGCTTAAATCTCGGCGCTTCAGTGCCCCTTCGCGTTCTCGAGGAGTGCGAAGACCAGAAGAAATCAGCCGAGATGTCCGTGGTTTAAAACTAAGGCAGCGCGTCTCTCTTATTCTAAATGACAAAACTGTTCGCGACGAGCTTGAAGACATCGTTTCAAGCTACTACACCAATGGCCCTCGACCAGGGAACGAGGGATTCCGAACGTATCAGGATTTCCTGATTCCATCTTCGTTCCACGGTGGAAGTCAAGTTCCGTCTGCAGTTATTCCTATCGCAGATATTCGCGGTACTGGAACTCTGAACTACTCCAAGCAAGAAAGATCTCTTCGGTGCAAGCTTGCCGCCGTTTACCGTCTTATAGACCACTTTGGCTGGAATCAAACCATTTTTGAACATACTTCAGTAAGTAAAATTACGATAATTTTGATAAGTTTTGAAAAGATTGGGATACCTACTTCAACGAACTCGTCTCGGACGGGTCATGAAACAGATTTGGTATTCCCTGTGGAGATTACCTTGGTTTTTAATAATACAGTTTGTAAAGGCGTATATGTTACTTGAAAATGTTTCAAAATTCTTCTGGAACGAAACATAAGTTAGTTAAGTTGGATAAAACTCTCATTCGGAACAAACGAATGCTTCTGTGTGATATGCAAGGGCGCGCATGCATTTCGTGCAGAATGAACGGGTTTATTTTTCAAGGCTCGCTGGAAGCAAATGTAATGGACCTTGAATTTAACTTGCTGATTTTATCGCAACTGCAGGCCCGTAGCTCATCCGATGATGGGAGTTTCTTACTGAACGCCTTTGGTTTACTGTACCACGAAATTACAGCCAGTAGCCTTATAAGAGTTGATTGCGACGGCAATATCAAAGATGGCGGTTCAACCAACCTGGGAGTGAGCGACGCTGGTGTTATTCGACACTCGGCCGTTTACGAAGCTCGCAAAGATATCAAGGCAGTCATTCACGTTCACTCACCATCGATTGCAGCGGTATGTGGTTTTTGGAGCTATCAACCTATACTATTTTTAAGCCATGCAAGTTTACAGTTTGTTGGTTTGAAGTTATATGTACCAGCTTTCAATTTTTTTACCAGCAATGTTGGCATGTTGTTGGCAAACGTGCAAAGCTCGCTGGAAACTTCCCGCTTCGCAGTCTGCCAGTTATGTCGATTATTACCTTCTTCCCTGGGCAATTTAAGTTTCCAGTTTGCGTGACTTTTACATTTTTGCTGGTAGGAGGTAATATGTAATGGATCAAAAAAACGTAAACTTATTTCTTGTGCCGATTCAAACAAAAGGTTGCGAGTTGTATGCGTGGGTTTTTCAGACCTGGTGCGAGTTCTTTAACATGCTTTAATTTAAATTCTCAAGTGAATCATTGTAAGAATCATAGAGTGCAACTCCATAAAGAATATGGGAGTAATTCGAAACTTAGGTTGACTGCAGTTTTCCTGTCGGAAACGAATATTGTTCGAATTGAAACTGTAAAGTGGTACGTGTTGTTAACTCGCATCTAGATTTTTCGAGATTAATTTATTCCTTTGACCCTAAAAATTGGATGCATGGCGACCAGTAGACGTTGCGAATCTTTGATTCTTTTAAACATTAATGCTTTCTAGAATATAAACATTTTCTTCCAATTACAATATTTTAAAGTCTTTCTTTCAAATGATTTCGTTCGGCAGATAGTTTTCGATTTCTATTCTTTTTGTCGTTCGCGAGCTTTTTGCAAAATTGTTATCTAGAACGACAGTGTAGTATAAGCATCGATCGTCAAACGATGTCGGCATTGTTGAAACTATGTTTTTGTATTCCACCTGTTTTTGAACTAGAAATAATTTGAATAAATTTGCTATTCAGATTTGTGGTTACACTTGGCTATTCAAAGAATTGTTTTACTATAATAGCATGCATGCTAGCGAAACGGAAATAACATGATTACATGACGTTTGAATTCGTGTTTTTCCCTGTTCTTGTTGCTCATTCTGTGATGTTGAAGGGACTATATTCTTATTCGCTGTTAGAAATAATTTTAGTAAGTTATGGTAACTGAACATTGTAATTTTATTCTTTTCAATATTTAAAAGCAAAGACTATACTAATGAGGACTACACTTTAACTCTTTACAAAATAAAAGGCAATAAACTAGAGAGCGAGAATCGATTACTTGAGTTAAAACATGTAAATTGAACTTAAGTTGTGAAATAGCAAGAACGTTTCTTACTGATATCGTTCTGGGGTCATTGATAAAGTTATAATTATTTTGGTTTATTTTTACTGAAAATTGCCTGGTATTATATAGTGTGTTAACATACAAACACGCACACACAAAAAAACTTTGTATATAGCTTTTCAGTCAGGAAAATTCTGTGAACCATCCATGTGCACTTTGCTCTTAAATATGTATTTTAATGTTTTGACCAGTTGTTTAATTTCTTCATGAAATGGCCATCCATTTTAATTTGCTTGCCAAAAATTCAAGTTTGGAAACTTCTAGTGTAATTGAACGATGTAGTGCCAAAACAGTGTAAGTGACTTTGTATGAAGTGCTAATTTATATAAAGAAATGACAACTCCATCAAATGTCACTTATGTTGTTTTCACACTTGACCTGCCATTATTCTTTTTAGTTTTTGAAATTGTCAAAACCTTTTTAAGTGACCATTCATTTTTCTTTTCTTCCAAAGAAATATGCTATAGCTTTGGTTTTTGTAAACTCAACATAAAATGGTTACTAGTTATTTTTTTAAATGGCTTGTAGAAACAACAAGCTTTTTGAAACAATGTCAAGTCAATGTCAAGTTTTGCAGCATATGTTCGAAAGCTTTCCAACATTACTGAAAGAAGAATCCTATTTTTGTAACATGCTCAACTTTGTTTAGACTTTTTAGCACAAAACTTTTTTCATCTTTGCTTTAAGTTTTTTTTATGTAAATTAAAGTAGTAAGTTAGGCATTATTTACTGAACATTTCTTAGTCAAATTGTAAATGCCAAAATTAGACTTTACAATTAATCTGGAACCACGAATTTGATAAAATTTAAAATTTGACTGGAGTCTTTAATTACTTATGAATTTTTCATTTTTTATTTTAATTACTTTATACATATGTAACATTTTCAGTTGATCATTAGGTCCATACAATACTTAAACTAAGACCCTAATTTTTATGTTTATTCGCTTATGCTTATATAAGTAAATATTTTATTACTTGCAAATTAAGTTTTTATACTCTGTTTTAAATGGTATTAGATCTGTTAATCTTAACTATTTGTTCTAGACTTTGAAATTCTAAGTGCACCTAACAATTAACACTGAATTAACACTGAATTCTCAGTATTGATTGTTTCTATAAGATATCTTTTCAATTTAGATAATCTTCCAATGGATGTGAAATAATGGGCTTTTTGAAGCTAAAGACAAATTTAATATAGATGTAGAGCCAATTTATTTAAAGATACATCAATCTTCATTATTGGGGTTTTGTGACAGTTTATGAGTAAACAAATGAATTTATTTAAAAGGTTCATCAGAAGATGCTTTTGGATTGTTGACAGCCTTGATATTAAAGGAATTTTGATCCAAAAACTCTTGAGTCATCTTTAGCATGTTTAATTGGATTCATTAGGTCAAGAATTTTAAGTTGAATATTTATTTTCAGATTATTGTTACTATCAGCCTTTGCCTTTTCATGTTCAAATTATGTAATCACTCTGTTGGTAATTTATCCTATTAACTAGAACCCATACTTTTTCACATAAATAGTTCCATTTATCACCAGATAACCTATTTTGCATGTATTAGATATTAAGGAGAAAAAGGATATTTGTTAGCTTAGCATGCCTTTTCATGAGCAAAATACACACATGCAGCAATTTGCATGTGTTATTTGCATGCGTACTTTTTTGGGTGCAAAACAGGAAGTACTAAATAAAATTTGTGGTTAGGCCAGACCAATTTAATTCCCAGGAGCACGGATCCGACTGACCCTATTTTTACGGAAAGCAGAAAAAAATAAAAAACGGACCAAAAATTTTAATAAGTAAAAAAAATAATTAATTGCCCCATTGATTCTGTTGAAAAGGTAATGAAAGCAGCTGTTTGGAAAGTTTTCAGTCTATTTTTATGCTTGCAACTATATAAAAACGAGTTTATTCCGATATACAGTATCAGTGTTACAAGTGGACATTTTTTATTTGAATTGACGGAAACAACGACTGGAAGTCACTGCTCAACACTGGAACTTTTTATTTTCATATGTTGTCAAGACATACCATTACGTGTAAAATTAAATGGATATGTTTTTTCGTCGTTTTGGTGCCAGTTGTTTTGTTTTTCATAAGTTGCCGGATATATTTTGGTATTAACAAAATTTGGTGAAATAATAGAAGATTGACCTTGTACCACAAGTCAATGAATTACAAAGATATTACAAGCTATTCGTTCATTGAACTTTGTATAAGCCGAATCGTCCTTTTGGAAGTTTTTAAAATTCAAACCAAGAAATATTCTTTACAGCAGCATAAAAAGCTGAACTTAAAAATTCAAAAAATTTCTCATGCAAAAGGTTAAACAATTTAAATTCTTGTACTTGAAGTTGACATTAAATGTTGAGAAAATATCATTTAAAAAAACTTGCAATGCAGAAGGGCGGTAAAAATCCGGTTGACCAATCAATGCTGCTCATTTTCACACCATACTATCTGTGTTTATTGAACCACGAAGTAAACAATTGGAAGTCACATCATTTCTTAGACACGTACTCACATTGTGTTTTGAATGCTTGGAAAACAATCATGTTTTAAAAACAAAAACAAATGAATTCAAGCTGAAATTTGTTCATTTTGCAAAAGGAAAGAATAATTTGTCTGCCGCAAGAGAGTTCGGTGGCTGAGGTCACACTCACTGAAACGCCTAACAAAATTTGCAAATCGTCGACGTCGTTTTTCAAAATGTGATGTTTGTTGCACAAGCCGACTCCCATACTATGTATTAAAAATTTGGTGTCAAATTCTCGGCATATACACCAAGATTTACGGTACTTTAAGAATGGCACACAAACTATTTTTTGTTTTGAGGCCACGCATTAATTTAAAATTTCAATAAATTGACCCTTTTTAAATGCAAACTTTGAAAAACCACTACAGATGCAGGGTTTGCCATAATGAAAGTTTTTATTGATATTCAAAGCCAAGGCAAAAACATTTTTAATTTTTTTTTATTTTGTTTTTTTTTTCAACTGACCAACCCTTCAAAATTTAAAAAAAAATCCGTGCTCCCGGGAATTAAATTGGTCTGGCCTTACCTAGCTGTTTTAAAAAGAAAATATGTCCAACATAAAACACCCAGTTTATTCGAGAAACATGTTACCTCTGACATTTGTACTGACTGCTTTCACACAACGGAACCTTTGGTGTTGACAATACTTTGACAAGAAACAAAAAACTGCCAATTCAAATTACACAAACCAATGCAAAACGGGAAACATGCAAAATGCAAATGTGGTTGACCACAGTCACACTATCATCAAATTGGCTTGTTTAATGTACACTGCCAAGTAGGTAGCACAACAAATTTTCCCTAATTTCAAGATGTCCAATTTCGATTTAATTTTGCATTTCATGCGTGCAATTAAAAGCACTTGTAACTCAGTTCACATGTGTGCCTACACATGCACATGAGAATGTATGCGTCAAACGAAAAGGCCTGGCTTAGGTATTTTACAGTCAAAGATAAAAATTTGTAACTCAAACTGAAGGCAGCCCAACAGCTGAAATATGTGACAGTCCATGCGAAAACCAACCCTTTTGATGCTCGAACGTGAATGCGTTCGGGCAATTATAAACAAAAGAAAAAACGCACCTGCATTCGTATAAACGACCTCTTCGTTTGCCAGCATGCGTTCGTTTTTAAATCTTAGTGAGTTCGCCTGCGTTTCACTGATTTCAAAGGAACGCAGGACTGCGTTAAAAAAAAAACTCGCTGCGTTCGAAAATACAAGCCCTGAGTTCGCCTGCATTCGTTTGTTTTTTATTTAGAATTCTTGATGCGTTCGCCTGCGGACACTGAGTTCAAAGGAAAACTTTGGAAAACATTGTGCAGTGATTTCGTAAGCAACTCGATTCCTTCAAGTAGAACACAAGCTTATGCGAAATGCAACAGCGAGATCGAATTAATTAGTTTGAAATTCAAGAGTACTTACCAATCTCGCTAATAATATGCACAGTATAGCTTTCAATTCTAGTGTTATTAAGTTGACAAGAATTTGGAATCAAATTTTTTTCTTTTGATAGTGCTCGAATTCCAAAAACTTTTCAAGATTTTCACACTGAACGATCCTTGCTAAGAATAGAACAGAAGTGAAACGTACAATTATGAGACAACTTTGTCTGCAAATTATGTCGTGCTTCCTCAGCAAACAAAAAAGCGAAAAATTGATTTGAACCAAATGGCAATTACTTGAGAGCAAGAGGACTGTTCATTGACTTAAAATTTGATACAAATAATTTTCTCATGCAAAAGTGTAACAGAATTATTCCCTCTGGCTCTGCATGCCTCAGGCTTACTGCATGATAATTTATGCGTCAACAAACATCAGATCATTCTGTTATCACTGCTGCGTCAAAACAACTTGGTCATAATTTTCAAAAGCTTCACATTCTTTCTCAAATCATAATATTTGGCAGAAGCTTCCTAAAACTTTAAGCTAAAATACTTTCATTGTTTGATTATACTCCAACTGCCCATGACCTTGATATTCGGTCAATTTTTGCTCGTTCGTGCATAATGTTGCGGATCGAGTAGGAAATTACACGAAGGACACTACAAACAAAATAATTTTATATGATCAATGATAATCAATATTACGATAAAGTATTTCTATGCAGGTTTGAGGCAGCTTCAACATTGTTACATTATAGTTATTTGTGGAACGACAACAGGCTTGCATCAAACTTCCTGTTGTTAGTGGGCCACTATTTAAAGTCACAACAAAACAAAAATTATTATTTACACTTCAAGACTGATTGTTAACCTGAAGTTTTACTTTTGCCACTATTCTAATAAAAAAACTGTGCTACACACATTGAAAAGTGATCAATGCGATGGCATTTACTTTTGTTCAGAAATCATATGAAAATTAAAACAATCAAACCTCGCTTGCATAAAGAAGATTACCGACAGTGAAACCTAACTTATTAACTGGCCATTTGTTGTTCTCTTGAGTTAGTAAACGAACCATGTTCTTTGAGAAACGAACTGCATTTGTCTAAAAACCAAAATCGTTTGTGCATTCGAACGCGCGCTTAATATTTCTTTGCCTCATTCGTCACGTTTTTTGTCAAACGAAGGGGAACGTGTTTGCGTTCCTGCTTCAAAAGGGTCGGTTTTTGCATGGACTGTCACATATTTTTTAATACATTTTGCAGGCAAATCAGGAGCAGCAGTTTGCTTAACTTTTTCTTTTTCATGTTAGTGTATATAAATGTATGTTATATAGATAAATATAAAAGTTACACGCATATTATATATATATATATATTTACATTTTGTCTGTAGTGGTTTAAGTTGTCTACCATGAGCAGTCTAAGCACTGACTTGCAAATCTCGTTTGATGGCTGGTGAGCAAATGAAAGTGTTTGGCCAGGATGAGTTGTTATTTTTCATATGTTGTAAAAAGTAGTTTCACAGTCCCCTTCTATACTGGAACTTCCTGTCGAAAGGTTGTGATGAAATACCTTATTAATAAATATTCCTCTTCTTCTAGGTCTCAATGATGAAATGTGGGCTTCTACCATTATCAACAGAGTCAATTGTGGTAAGTCTTATATGTAACTTTGCCTCATTTACTTAAAAAAGGTACATTAGTGATATTGCCCTTAGTTATAATGGTTAGAATAAATCAGTAACTTTGCTACTAGAATTAGAAGCAAAAGGACGTGCCAGCATGTTCAACCTGGGTTGCCCGTTTGAGCCCCAAGCAGACTTGTGTGTCGTTTCCTTAAACAGGATACTTAATCCGACTCGGCTGTATTAATGAATACCAGGATCTGTGATGGATTAGGATCCTATCCATGGGGATTCAGTGACTCTCATCCACTTAGCACTACAGAATCTGGAGATAAGCACTGTTGTTAATGGGCCACTTGGTTTGAGAAAGGATTTAGCCTTGGCTGCTGGAATGTAGATGAAACCTCTGTAACAACAAGTAATGCATCCATCAATGTTAAGCCTGAGTCCCTGGGTAGGAACATTTCCTTTTTCTGCTTGATTTGTTGATTATTTTTCTCTGATTACACAAAGCATCGAAGAAATTAATAAAAAAAATTGGCAATTTATATCATTGATTTTTAAAATATACACAACAACTACTATGAAATTAAGGAATGTTGCTTCTCTGAGGTGGGGATATTCGATTTGATTTGGGCAAATTTTGGGGTCCCACAGTGGGGATTTCAATCAAAAATTCTTCTGAAAAGTCAAATGCCCAACATATGCCAGCTCCCCCAACCCCCTCGGGTTTAAAATTGATAGATGTTTAATAATGATTGTGTGTGTTATTACATTGGCATCTTTGTTATCCGTCCATTCTAAAATGTTGGCTTCTTTGTCTGTATCAACCCATTTGAACCTAGAGATGACACATGTCTTACCAAGAGTAACTTCTTGAATATTATAAAGTCTATTTACTTTGTTAGATTTTTCATCCAACAGACTTTGTCTAAACCGATTTAATAAATAGTAATAAATACAATAATAAGCCATGGGGCCTACATCGCCAGGGGGTGGTTTTCAGTAGGGCTTTGGAAATAAACACAAAGAACAACAAAGCACAACTAAATTGAGCCATTACACTTACACCTGTCCAATAACAATTATGATCTGTAAAACCTGTCAAAATCTACTAAAAGAATTAGAGATACAAAATCTAAAAACCGTCTTTAGTGAAAAATCTTTATAATTTCTTGTGTCTTGGAGCAACACTGGTTTCTCTAATGTTGGTCTCTAAACTATTTCAATCATTTGCTGCATGGCTAATAAAACATTCTTTACCCCCAAATTTTCGTTACAGTATTAAGCTGATGGTTTTAAGAATATATGTAAATTATTATATATATAGATATTAAAGAAATACCAGATTTTTCCTTTTACTAAAAAATCACATCTTGAATGCGTGCAAGAAGATACTATTTTTATCTTTTACCTGTGTCGGTATTGATGTTGCCAAGGTTACTAACATGGTTAGCTAATTACAAGTACATGGCGTGTGGCCAGTTCTTTTTAAAATGTTGAGTTTTAGGTAGGAATCTTCCCTGTCTCTGTAAAACAAAGAGAGCATGGCTGCTTTGGGATACAAGTTTTATCTCTCACTCATACGTTTTGCTCACTCATGAGAGGTACTTTAATACTCGAAGATAAAATTGGTATCCCTGCGAGGCCATGTAATATCCTCCATTTATTGACCACCAAAATTCTGGAAAATGAATTTTAAAATTCTCCATTTTCCCCAGAAGAGTGATAAAACTTCTTTGCAGGTTGGAGAGGTCACCTACCATGACTTCCAAGGTGTCACAGTGAACAAAGCAGAGAAAGAATCCATAGTAAAGGATCTTGGAGAGAAGAGCTATGTAAGTATGGTATCCTAAAATGACTGATGCTTGACATTTTTGACCCTCATCATTTTTGGATTTCCACATATTCTCCCACTTGGTTAGCCCCTTTGGTACAGGGGCCAGTCTCCCATGTGGGAGGCTCTGGTTCAATTCCTTGTGAGACCTTTTTAGAACAACTTAGAAGAGGGTGCTGTCTTTGCTCTATTATCTGCAAACAGTGAAATCTCTGGGTACTCTCAGAGGTCCTGGGTGGCAGAAGCAAAAAATTACTAGGGGGGCACTTTGATAATTGTAGTAGTACTTTATAGAATCTAAAATTCCTTTTCAAAAGTTGCTGTTGATAGCCAGATAATTATGGAGGAGCCTGGCCCCCCGAAACCAAATTATTTTGGAGGCCAGTGACCCCCCCCCCCTGCCCATGTTGAGTCCGGTTTCCTGTTCTCGTGTGACTCCTTGAGCAAAATATCCCAAAACACAAAATAAAATATTTATTTGGCTAACTCGAAATGTTTTTTTAATCTCCAGGTGTTGATTCTTAGAAACCATGGAGTGTTGTGTTGTGGGGAGTCTGTGGAAGATGCCTTCTGGAGAGCTCAAATGCTGGAGAAAGCTTGCCAGTTCCAGGTACAAACCTAACCCTTGCATCATCCCATGTAAGCGCATCAAGAGCACTTGTGGATGCCAGATGCAAAATTCAAAAGTTTTTGAATCAGAATTTGTTGCACAATCGTATCAGTGGATTCAAAGAGTGCAATTAAGACTATAAAAGCCAGCAAAGTGGTGCAGCATTTATATAGTGCCTTTTCCATATGAATGCTCAAAGGCCCTAAAGTTACAATGATCACAGTACTTGATGAACAGTTCAGTAGTCAAATCCTTTATTAGAAAATGTTAAAGGACTGGTTTAAATATTACACTTTATGGGTTTTATATAAATTTACTTTATAAAAACACTAACAGGCTGCAATGATTATTACCTGTGTGGACACAATATTGGTCGCAAAACTTTGAACCATTTATAAATGTATGGACATCCATGTAAAGGATGCTGGATCTTGATTACATAGATGCTCTGGATATTGGATGCAAGAGCTAAAAAAAGTATGGATGCTGAATACGCTTACATGGGTAGCCTTGTAGTCTCAAATGCAACAGTTGTCATGCTGATGATTTCTGCCAAATAGGATCCATACTTTTCTCTGTTTTTGAAACAGTTTTGAATTTTGCATTTCACCTTATTGTCAAACCAGTCATAGGTAAACAACTTTGTTTGCACAAATGAGGTAGAGAGTATTTAGAAGTTTATAAACCTTTGTGGACAGTAGGGATTAAACTAAACTTAATGACCATATTTTTGTTTTATAATGTAGGTAAATGCAGTGTCAGTTGGAATTGATAACCTGATCAAACTTGATGAAGATGCCATTAAACAAGTACAAGAAAATGGACCTGCAGACCAGACTGGGCGAGGACCAAACATGAAATTTCAAGACAGAAGCTTTGAAGCTTACATGCGTATGCTTGATGCACAGGTTGGTGCAGGGTTCAAAATAACATTCAAAGAATATACAGAGGAAATTACTCTGTGGCACAAACATATAAACTTTATCTTTGAGTGGAAAAAAGTGGTTTTTATGAGTGAGTGCAGCAAAAGAGTGAAATGTGTTTTCAACGAGTGATAAACTGCATATGTTCATGAGCTAATGTGCAGTTTTCTTTTTATTGTATAGACATGAGTGTTTGTTTGCAAATAAATGGGCAGGAAAAACAAAAAAATTGTGTCAACGATATCTTCACTAGTGAAGATATGGAAAATATGTCACCAAATCCCAGATATAAATTCACATTAAATCTATGAGTAGCATATTTTACAGTAAATTACTCATCTATATAATAAGTAGTTATAGATTTAGGAAGAAAATTTAAACCAATGCCTCATTTCTCAACTGCAGCCCTTTTGAGGTGATGAAATCAGGTTAATTTATCTCGGATCTTACAAGCAGCTATCCATTTTCTGATTTGAAATAAAATATGCCATAAGGACCACAATTTTGCTGGCTATCACAGGCAGCTGGCAGCTATTTTAACCCTGAGGAAGTATTGATGGATCATGCCTGTACTCACTGCTGTTTTTTTGTTTGTTTGTTATTTTCTAAGGTTTTGATAGTGAGATTGGGCATGTAATTTTGCTTTAATTTTGCTTTAAGTTTGGTTTGAAACTTCTGTGAGAGCTTTGAGCTTTGCCTCCAATTGTATGCTATCACTGTGAAGGAGCAGAACATTTCACTAAAAGGTATTGGATCACTTGATTATACACAGGTATTCACACCCCAAACAATCAAATACCAACTGTGTGGCTGCATGTAGCCCAGAACAGGTATTGGCTATGCTCAAGATTCCATTGCTGCTAAAGATAACTTATTATCTGCTAAGTACTTTTGAAAGAGCACAATACAGAATATTGTGCTAGCAAGCAACTAGGTAAAACTGAGAATTAACATGGCTATGAGAGGTGCTGAACAACCGTAATATGGCTTGTGTTCAGGGGGATTAAGTGACATAAAATTTTTGGGATTGTAAGAATAAGACTATAGCATGGATTTCCTAGAATTGCACTTTATTTGTAAATAATCTGATTACCGTCCAATTACTTATTTGGTCCTTTTCAGGGTTTTAAGACAGGCTACAACTACAGAAACCCAGAAGTGTTTGTCAGTGAGAAGCGAGATGTTCCAGAGGTGACCTCCCCTGCCACCACTACATCCTTGCGACAAAATCTCTTCACTCCAGATCGTCAGCCGATAAGGCGAGCACATTCAACTGGGCGTGCCAACACATATAGAAACAGGGTTAAATGGCTAAATACACCAGGTGAGTTGATTTTTTTTTACCAGTAGCTGTAAGCTAGTATATGGCAAGCTCATTCAACTAATAATTTTAGTGTTAAGTTTTAGGTCTGACCTCACTCATGTATTTTGTCTGTCCTCACTAATGCATTTTTCATTTGAAAATGTATACATTTTCATCAAGTTTTGTCTTTTGTCCACACTAATTCAATCAAGAACAAAAGTGCATATCAGAAAGGTTCTTGAAAATGCTTTGAAGAGTGAAGGCTTTTGAAAACAAGGTGCAATGCCTTAGTGTGGGCGGCCAGGAAGATTTATGAAAGCACACACTTTGCTGCTAATGTTGAAAATGCACTTGAGCAAAGCCTGGTGACAAAAGCAGATGTTTTGTTAGACACAAATCTTTTTGGTCGTTTTCAATGAAATGTAAACATGGGTTTTCCAAATTGTATTAGTGTGGACAGGGTCTCATTCATTTTAGCTCAAATTTTAAATAAGTCCTTTTTGGGGAGCATATTTTAAAACATTAATTGTTGAGTTCAAGAAAAGCCCTGAGTGTTTTAAATTATTTCTTCTTCTCAGTGAAATCCACAGAGTACAAGAAAGAGAAAGCTGAATTGATTGAGCAACCAGAACCTGTAACAGTTAAAGACAGTCAGCCAGAAAGAGCAGATAAAGATGCTGTACAGGTGGGTTTAAAAAGAGACCAAAATATGCTAACCCTTCTGAAGCCTATTAGTTTATTTAGGCCTGGGTGGGGGTGAAGGATGGATTTGAAGGTATGCATAAATTAACAGAGACCATATTTCATACCCTAAAAGGTACAACCAAATTTAATCAACTAGACTTTAAATGTAAATTTGCGTTGAGCACCACATATTTGTCAGGCTGTAGGGAGTCAGTCGAAGACCCTAAAAGGTATGCAAGAGTCTTATTTTCGAGCCTGCTACCCACCTTTCAAGGGAACCCCCCTCCCTGGGCATTTAGGGCTGGCACTTCTCTCAGGTTACATCACATGGTTCTGCCGCCCATGATTTGCCTCATACTATAAAAGAATTCAGATTAATTTCTTGCTGTCAGAGTTTATGTGCCAGTTTCCACTCCACCTTCAAGTCTGGACAGCTGTTTGGCTTGTAGAATAGGGATCAAAGAAAACTCAGAATTCCATATTTCCTTATCAGCACAGAAGGAGTACAATCTCTGCAATTTATAAGCTGATCAGAAGGCAAACTGCCTATTAGACTTAAAATGAGAAGTTTTCTTTGAAATACCTTTTTTAGTTTAAACTTGTTTTGTCAGGATATAAGACATTGTTTTAAATCGGTTTTGATTTTCTGTCTTCAGGCAGTTGAAGAAGTAATGCAGCAAGTCAAAATCTCAGCCAGTGAATCAGCGCCTCCTGCTGGCGAGGAGAAGGGAGCACACGATGCAGAGACAAGAGAGCATAAAGAATACAAGAAGACGGTTGTGGTAACACGGATCACAAAGAGTGACGATGGAGAAGAACAAACAACAACCCAGACAACAACAACACATATTGTAAATGGTGAAGAAGTTCAGGGCCTTAAGCCGCCAAGCATTGATGATTTAGATAAGTCAGATGGTGAGCAAACAGAGGGAAGCACAGAAATGCTGGACCAGAAAGGTGGAGAGCATGGTGAATCCTCAGAGCCTGGCAGTCCTACAAAGAAAGGAAAGAAAGTCGGTAAATCTAGAAGTTTCAAAGACAAGTTCAAGAAAATGATGGGAAAGAAAGAGAAATCTGAGAAGGGAGATGGTGAAAAAGCAGGAGCAGCAGAGAAGGCAGAATGAACTCAAAGCAAATTGAGAAGTATTTTGAATTAGCTAATTAAGTTTTCCCATCAGAATTTACACCAGCAATACAGTTGTTGCTGTGGAAGAGTTGCATAAAGACTGCTTTGGAAATCTGTATGGGCTGTGTTATTGTCTTTCATTGCGAAACATTGTAGAAATGGTGTCATCTTTTCATTAGCAAGTTTAAAACTTGCACTTTAAGTGAGAAGAGAAGAGAAAGAACTGAACTTGTAGATTCTTTATTTGCTGGGATTTCCATCATGTCTGATGACTCGCTTTCAATTGATAGTTGGATGTTTTATCTTTATTATTTTTCGAGGTGTTGTTGCGCCCACAGTAAAGCTGGTTACATGCTTTTCACTGTAAGTTAACTATTGCATTCATTTTTACCTTCATTCGTAGTCAAGTTATCTCTTTTTAAGGCTCCCACTTGTGTTTTTATTACTGTTGCCCTTTAATTTCTTTCATGCTTTTGTTTGTAAGTGAAAGCCTTCTCAGGAATTAACAGTATGTTATTGTTGGCAGTTTTTGTTTCATTTTTTAATTTTAACCACCAATGAAATTGTTAAACCATTATATACTAACTAAAGGTAGCAAACATATTCAAAGGCCCATGATGCTTTGCATGTTCTACGTGACCACCTTCCATGATGCTTTGCAATCTGTGCCATCTTGGAAACATTTTCTCAATTAATAGTAGGAGTATCTTTGGAATTAGTTCTGGGGCAATGAATGGTATTGTTAAATTGCAATTATGGAAGTGGTTTTTGCAAGCAGTATAGTAGCATTGTTAGTAGTGACTGTGGCCTTTTTGAAACTGAACCGCTTGTTAAACTGTAAAGATTAGAGTTTTTCTGTGCAAGGTTTTTTTGCACTGTCTAAAAACTTGTTGGGCTTGGACATGAGTAAGACAAGAAGTCATTTATGTGTTCTTTTTAGTGTCAGAATCTTGTTAATGTCAAATAACATGAAATGCCCATTTGTTGTAGCTCTACAATGCTGATTGTGGCATTTCTTTCATTTTTAGTGTTGTAGTGGTGATACCACATTTTACTACCAGAATTTTCTTTAAATTCAGTCAGATTAATTTCAGATTGAACCGTTATGAATGCCTTTTCCAAACCAAACTCTGGTTCTTATAAAAGTTTAGCTTTAAGGGCTAACTAAACAGTCTTGGTGCAAAATTTTTGCAAGAGCTTAAAATGAAAAAAGGCAAGTCTGATAACCTTTTGGCTGTAGTGCAGTGTTATTGGCACTTATTTTATTAAACACGTTCTAGGAGTCAAGACTATTATTTCACAAGACTAGCTATCGTGACAAAAAACTCAAATGAGCTTTTTTCAAAATTTTGCAAAATATTAAAGGGGTACCATCAGGCATTGGTTCAATGTTACAAAAAGTGATTGGAGAAAAATTTATTTTTATAAAAGAGTTTAGTTACCTTTGTTGTTGTAGTGCACTAGCTTGCATTGTTCCTTTTTTAATTTTATGTTTAAGCAGATTTCAACTGTTTGTTTATGTCATTCATTCCCTCGGCCCGTAAATGATGCCCTTTTAATGCTGCAGAAATAAGAAACCAGCAAACTGAAAACTCGGGGTTTTTTATTGTATCATTCATTTGTTAAAGTATTGAAATTCCAGGAAGCATTAACTAATAACTTCCTCTCCAATGTTTAGTGCACGTTTTGTTCTTTTCAGTCCCAGTTGTGTCTGTAAATTCTCCAAACTATAGCCCATACTTTTTCTCTTTTTCTCAGTACCCGCTTTGTGTGTGTTAAGTAAGGGGAAGTTAGATGTTGATAACTGACTGGGACCGAAAGGGTTAAACTGAAAAAAGAACCAGGACATAGTTTGAATTAGCGGCTTACGAATAGAAAGAAAACCAAATCTGATCACTGCAATTTATCTATTTAGCCCCCTTCCCTTTATTAACCCCCCCCCCCAAAAAAAATGAATTAGTCAAGGGTGTTGAGTACAAAGACGTCTTTCACCTTTGGAAGTTTAGTAGGCAAGTGCTTCGTGTGCAAACTGTTAGTTGGTGTTACTGCAAGACAGTTTTGTTTAGTAATGCAAGATATTTGACAACTATGATAAAACGGAATATTGTCGTGCGGAAAATAGAAGAATGAAAGAAATTGAGAGTCACACCCATGATATATCGTTAAATTAATTAACCCCCTCTCTAAAGTGCTTCCAAACAATAAGACCCCTTTGGGGGGGGGGGGGGGTTAATAGAGAAAT
>JAOBRD020660843.1:0-15006 GCA_027575215.2 Hydrozoanthus sils
GACAACATAAACTTGTAAACAAATAAACAAAAAATAACAATAGATCATAGAAAAGGAACTTGCTTTCTCAAAAGCTAACTTTTGCTTACTGCTCTAAACTATAAGTGGAATAAGAATTCCGGAATATTGTTTATTCATTCCTTATAGTTATTCCTTGTTTTGTATGTATTTCGTTTTTCAACAAAAAATTTTTCTGGTGTTTCAATACATTTTTTAGTTCATGATAATTGATAAAATATTTCGGGGCATAGTTCTTTGGGGCCAGATGAACACGGAAGATAATTTGTTCTAATTGTTCGCCTTGTGATAGGTGTTTCACCGCAAGATATAAACTCTGTGCAAGAGCATTCCACTCTCTGTAAGGTTGTAATTGAAATACGGCTCTTATCACTAGAGGAGATTTATCGTATTTCGTATAATTCTACTTTAAAAATTGTTTTATGGAAACAGATGGCAGAAGTTTAAGGCAGTTTTAAAACACATTTAGTTCTCTTATCTCAAGTTTAGCCATTTTCAGTTTCTGTGCTGATACAATCTCCGTCTGAACGTACAATATAGCTAATATCAGCTGAACCTTGCGGCTGTTTTCAAATTAAAATTCTGAAACTACTTATTCATTTAAATAGCGCCAACCGCTCACACTACAACCCATGCATTAAGCAATTATTTCTTATGGCTTCGAATCGACTTGACTTCGGCTGTTAGTAGCTTCTAGCGAAATGAGCGAAAACTGTGATTTGGAGAGAAAACTACCAATTCTGGTCAGTTTTTTCATTTTACTAAAGCTCTTTGAGCCCGTTTTCGATTATTTCTTTTAGCGGTTTTCAGCGTTTCGTCCCCAGTTTTGTTCCAAAAAATTCTATTTTTGCCACTGAACGTTCCTAGCCTTATTTTGTGCTAAGAAAATAAAGTTTCCATGTGAATGAGCAATGACCACCAGCTGAAGTGGATGTTGTTGAAGAACTAACTGGATATTCTCCAAAACACAATAGGCCCACAGTTCATGGATCACGTGCATGGTACTGACTTGAGTACAGAATTTGAAACAACTTTACACGTTTTTTTTTAACGCTTTTACAAAGGTTTAGCCAAATGATGTTTTTTAAGTAAAGCCGAGAAAAACAAAGTAGGAATTAAGACAAATTCGTTCAGTTTTAGCAGTTTGAAATTTAGTAAGGGTAATATAACATCTCAGTTATATTGATTATAAACTCCTGCAAAGTTTTGTGTTTTACTTAAGTAAGGTAATTGGTGTGCATGCAAAACACTCGGTATATTGTGCTTTGGCGACCATTTGAGAGAAAACTAGCTACTGAATATAATATCGCGAGGCAGGTATTCCGCAGTGACTTGGTCGGGTCAACATTCACTTTTCAGATACGATCTCTGTGAACACGCAGCACTTTTCAAGTGTCATCTACAACAATGCGTTTTCAAAAGGCAAAGCTTTCAAAGGACTAATCTCTGTCTTCTGCTATAAGTAAATACTATTTCAAACCATTGCGATTTTGAAGCATTTTAGCGAATACATGCACCAGGACAAAAGACGCTTCGAAATGTCTGACAACAACACGTTACACTAGTTTTAAATGAGCCTTAGAAACAAAATTAAACAAAGTCGATCGGCGAATTTTCAAATTAACGTATCATCGTCTGAACATGAACAATTAAAGGAGATCTCATTTCTTTTCATTCCTCTTTAAGTTTCGTCTAAATGGGATTACAGAGGATTAGGAATACACGAGTTAGCTTCGCTGTTCATATATTGATAGAATTCAACAAACTCCAACTTGTGACGTCGCTTTAATTTTTCCGCAAACATTTTTCTCCAAGGAGCTTCAGCGACTGGAAAACATTCAAACCAGGCCTTGTGATATTTAATACATTAAAAAGAAATTAACCGTCAAAGCGCGCTGCACGCAAGGTATTTTTAAATTAAAAAGCTTTTCAAAACTGTGAGGTGTGCTCGGCTGTGAGCACTCGGTTTCCCAGGTAACGAAAAATAAAACAATATCGCCGACGTCGAAATCGCTTTGGATGCGACAGCAATCCATTAAACCATGCAAACTTGCCAAGCTTTGTACAAACCATATGACAACTAATATAAGAAGGCTATTTTGACCACAAATAAAACATAAAAGCAAACAGGAATTTTTTGGCCAAAAATAAAACATAAAAACAAACAGGAATTGCTTTTGATATGGTGCGACGGGACAACAAGTTGAGATTCTCTTAGTATTTTAGATATCAATGACAGAAACCAGCGGTCGGAATATCTTTCAAGACTGGAGTTAAAACCTGTCCTCTAAAAAACACAATTAACTATATTGAGCAGGAAGGAACACCTTGGCAGAAATTTTTAACGGTCAATTGAACATCAATATTGGTGCAGTGTCTTTGATGCCATTAGATAAACACAAAATGATAGTATTTTTACAGTAGAAAGGAAACTCGCGTCACGTCTCATTCTAGAGGGCACGTTTAAGAGGCAATCAATTTTTTCTTTAGCAAAACAAGGATAAGAATCTTGGCATATATTTATGTTATTTGATACCATTAATTCCTTATTCGGTCTTTGATCTTTTTTGTGAAGGGTAGAAATGTACATAAAATTCGCGGGACGTGCGGAGAACAACCATGAAGTCCGGAAACAACTTTTACAAGGGTGGGGACCGACTTGTTAACCCATTGAAATAACTAAGATAGTTCTATAATACTTTCCTGATTACCTGTTTTTACCCTTATGGAGACAAACGGAATAGAAAAACAATGCATGCTCTGGTGTACTTTATCATCGTTGACATATATCGAAAAAATTACTACTATAACAACCTAGCTTTAAACTTATTCGTTTTAAACACCCCAAAAAGAATGAGTCAAAAGTTTTAAGTCAAAATGTAGGCAACGCATTTTCTGTCGTTAATAAATTGCAGGGGAAAAATGAAAGTAAATCAAAAAGCACGTTGATGTTATAGAGTTGACGGAACCGGCGCCATTTATCAAAGCAATTGAACGCCGCTTTTTTGGGTTGTAAAAATACGTGAAATCGGTAATGCCACAACGAAAGCGAAACGGCCCAGTGCCAAAGTTGAACAATTGGAAATCCTAAACCCAGTTTTTTTTCAACTCGTGTTTAAGGTCTTTGGTTGTTTTTGTTTACCCGAGGAACAGAATGTGTAAGATTATTGTAATTGTTTACAAGACATACTTGTAAGTGCGGGATTTTTCCCTATGTTTGTGGGCAACTTAGGACTGAAATGCGATCCAGTCTCGAGGTTGGATCGCATATCAGTCCTAAGTATCGGGGATGGAAGCGGAATCTTCAATGACGGCTAAAAAACGTGAAGAAATCCGAATCACGTCATCTCGCAGGCTGTGAATCATGAATCATGGACAAAAAAAATAAATGAATCAAGGCATGAAGATATTCTATAAATGAATTATGACTTCATGAAGAAATTCTATAAATGAATCATGAATCATTGGTCGAAAAATATCAGGGAATCACGAATTTTATCATACTGAAATGATTCCGCTTCTATCCACGATAAGTAGCTCAAAGACCATAGTCATAGATGCTGAGACTAAGATTCGAGATATGTTTGTCGGTTCCTTTTAACATTTTACTAACGAATAAGAAATCGTACTTCTTGCAGTACGTTCAGCAGTTTTCGTGACTGCGGCAAGAAGTGAATAATCAAAAACTGCTGAAGTTCACAGAGAAAAAGCTTCTAATTGAGCTGACAAATTTGATAACCAGGTTTCGAATGGCTCAACAACCTACAAAAAGTCAAAATGTTTACCGATCAGATTTCAATGGAGTTTTGTGAATACACCGAGCCAACTCAATCAGTAGGTTAAGCTGAACACCTGGTATTGGACTTGCTATCGTTCCAGCGTTACAAAAAATGTAAATATTCTAAAATTAAAACTATTCTGTCTGATGTTTTTAAATAGTAATGACTAAACTTCTCATTTGTCTCCTCCGGAAATTCACGCCAAGCTATACTACGCCACTTCATTGCTAACGTTTCTCAGAATCGCACAAGATTATATATTGAGTACTATACTATTTTAACTCGGTGTAATCTCCGCTGAGCAGAGTAGAGCTATAGACAGACAATACTCAAAAGGAAGCGGGGGGCTGGAAAATTGATTAAAATGAAAAAACTATTTTATTTGTAGTTTATATCAGTGTAAAGGAAAACAAATTATTTGTAACTTCAACAAAGAAGAACTTGGAATCGTTTTTTTTTTTTTCATTTAACTTAAGATACTTTTCTTACATGAGTTGCAATTCTAGCCTGCTCTGGCGTGACGCCTTCACTCAATTACGACTGATAACACAGGGGGTGACTGAAATGACATCAGTCTCAAATTGCGCGACAGGAAGCTCATTTACAATGTAAACAAAACAAAGCAAGTACTTAAAACAAGCCACGTAAACTACGATAAAACTTGAATAGTTTGTTTTATCGGTTGCTCGGAAAAACTAACAATAAAGTGCGGGTGTCTTTTTAAAAGTTATAAAACTTTGCTAATAGCGAAATTCTCTTTAATTCGGTTTAGGAATAACACTGACAAGAAAAAAGGACATAAGGGAAAACAGCAATCACTGAAATGTGAAAGGCTATAAAGTGAACAGTTCAATCAAGAAACATGCTTTAGAGAATTATTATGAATTATGCCAACTGACTATCGCCAAGAAAATCACTACACGCTTTTCTTTTTAAGAACCAGTAAAGTTTGTCCGAGGTTCATTGTCCTTTGTTTCAGTTTTGGCGATTTGAGCCTTAAATCGTTCTTAAATTGTTCTTATTTCTAGATGTGTTTAAATTGACGAAAAGTTGAGTCTAAGGTATTGCAATACATCCTATTTATCATGGATTCACAGCTGAGTCATTTTCCCGAGACGATTTCCAGTGTGTAGTGATGATAAACTGTGAAGCATTTCTTATTCATTCTGTATTGTTCAGTTAAAGATCGAATTAAGTTCAGTAAAGTGTCTTTTAAAAACAAATCAGCTTTCCAGCCCGAGCCTCAGCTTGTTCTTAAATTGTTCTTAAATTTTGGCCAATCTGAGTCTCGTTCTTATAAGGGAAAAGGTCAAAACAATGGATGATGAGTTTTTTCTTGAAGAGTGGTAGTTTTAAAGAGTTTTTTGAATTTGGTGATTTTTGGGAAGTTTGAAAATTAATTTTGAAGCTAATGTTTGATGTAAATTCGCCAAACCGTCCTGAAACCCAAGCTGTACTAGTCCCTTGCCAGAAGGGACGGTTTGCTGATTTTACTCAAATTTCTTCTTATTCAAATATTTTTTTCATCTTCCTCACTATCCAACAAAAGTTTGGGTTTACTCCCGCCTTAAAGGATTTAATGAAAGAAACTCAATCATTGTTTAAATCCTCTCTTTGCCTTGCGTTGGTTGAGTATACGATCTGGCATTAACTCGTGTCGGCAAAAACGGCTTTCCTAAAAAAAAATGAGATTGTCACACCTAGCAAGTAACCCTAACAACCAGACAGCGGGCGAAACAACTTTTTAGAAAACATATATAAACTATGTTGCGTGTTAGTTTATCCCGATTGAAATCTTCTTAATGAAGATGAAATGCGAAAGTATTTGACAGAAAAACAGCAGCAAGGGTCATTTAATCTATGCGTGGGTTCCTATAGAAGATATAGAGATGAAAACGAGAAAAACAGGGAGGAGTGTTGTCACGTAGTAGCAATTGCCTAGCCCATGTTTCCCCGGGAGATTTTTCCACACAACGGCCGGTTGCTTTAAAATTGCTTACAATTATTTCAAAATAAACATGGTTAAAACGCTTAACTACCAAATTCCAAAACGATGTCACTTCAATTACCCCGCGCTTTTCGCCCATCTACGCAGAACCCCGTGATTTTATGGATTGTCATTTAGCTTTGATGTTTTTGCATCGCAGCAGGTTATGTGTTGTTTTTATGGTGTTTTTAGAATTTCTGATCTCTAATCCAAGTATTGATTCGTCATAAGTTTTTTCGACCACCCTAGCTTGACTGTTCAAAGGAACTATAAATCAGTGTTCACGACAAGTCAAAGAAAGTTCTAGAAACTGAAGGAAAAGGCTCGACCCCCTTGTGAAAATATGTTTAACTCGATTATGATAAAAACATCTTGCTTGTATGGCTGTGACTGCGGTAATACTCGGTTACCCTATTAGGCTGCCGTGCCATGTTCAGTTATGGCGGGTCTTTCTTTGTATCAGTCAGTAGCTGCAGACTCTATTCAGTTCCAAATAAATTTGAATTGGTACTAGAAACAGGAAAGCCTCTGGCAATTTCTTCTAAATTGATACATTCAAAAATTGCTTATCATAACTCGTACTATCTCGTTAAAATACTGTCAGATTAAAAGCAAAATATTATCTTTCAGTTGATGTTCGCCTTGCGCAATTGATCATTTGTTGACGCGTCACCAAATTCCCCGAGGCAAGGGTTTTCTTATCTTTGAAAGACACTGTAAATACCAATTTCCGCTGTTCCTCTCGCTGACAAACATAATATTTTTGAAGATTGCACTGCCGCCAATATTTGAAGGCCATTAAATAGCTTTCTTTTGCGCCTTTTTAAAGAGATTTTAGTTCTTTGTTCAGGCAGAAACAAGACCGCTCGGCACAAGAGACAATAAAAAAGGGGCAAGAACTGTCAATTGCACGCCGAGCAAAATAAACACAGGGGATTAACAGCCTTTTTCGGACCACAATTTAAGTAACACTAACAGTTGAAGCATACAATATCAAAAGCGGTTCTCGAAGACTAAACACAGCCATAACCGATAAGCAGAACGACTCAAGTCACTACCAATGAGTTTAAACGCACGGTATACATTTATGTACGCAAAGGTAATAATTCAATTACAATAAAGTGATCACACATTAAATAGCTTATAATTTGGAATTCTGGCAATGACAAAAACGGCTGCTCTGTCGGATCTGTTATCGCTTGATCTATATCATTAACTATATTTTGTGTTCCTTTTTCAGAAACAAAATACTTATGAAACTCTAACAGGGATGTTTGTCGTGCTGTTTAAGTTAGAATATCTGTCAGCTGTGTTCTAGTTCATAAAGGCAGCGTAGAAGCGAAATAAATATTGCTGTTGACTGCCGTTTACTGTAATTTAACTAAGTTAGTTTCTCAAAGGTTTACGAAATTTCTTTTTAAGATATAAGCTATCTTTTAGGTCCTTTTAAACGGTAATAAATAGTTTTAAAAAGGCAAAAGCTTTCTGCTTTGAGGCACTCAGTATAACTCAGTATATACTGAAGCTGCTCTGGGCTGACGTGGGTTGAAACTCAAAGAAAGCCGATTGATAAAATATAAATGTTCTCATAAGCGATAAAAGATAGCAAAAATCAGTCGTATGAAAGCTGGTTTTCGCATCGACTTTTGTTTATGTTGGTCACTCTGATCCACCGCACTGAAAATAGGCAAATGTGGGCGCGAACGTGTTAATTGTCGCAGAAAAGAGTGGTCAGAAGTCAGGAGATTAAGATAGGGCTGTTGGCAAACGAAGAACAAACATCTTGTGGCCAGCGAAATATTTGTTGGTTTACCGCTTTTCCCCCAGCGAAAACCGATTTGATAAAGAAAAGACGAGTTTCGAAACTTCTGTCTCACAGTAAGATGCGATGAAACGATACGAAGTGTTATCAATCAGTCTTAGCGCCAAGCTTTCAATTTCTGCCATACTATCATGAGGTCATGTCAGTCTATTCATGATAATAGGATCGAGTTTTTTTTATCTATTTTAAGGTACAAAGTTGACCTTCCCTTGTTTGACATCATTTACTTGCTCTTTCGTCAAATTACAGCCTCTGCCGTCGCGGGTATCGAAAAATAGACGTGGAGCACTCCTAAACTCGAAAGACATAGTTTTCATTTTTTCAAACACTTTGCTTCAATTCCAATAACTTGAGTAGCGTTCATTATTTTCCCGTCCTTTTCCATGCCATAACTCTTCAGTCGGAGACTTTTGTTGAAAATCAGTAGGAGAAAGGAAAACGACTAATCAAATCGGGAAGTCATTTTTACCGCTCGTAGAAAGGATACACTTTTCCGAGGATATCACTGAATTGTATTGACAATTAATTAGTAAAAAGAACCTAATGAAAAACTTTGGTCCGACGAAATTGAAAAAAATCCAAGTCGTAGTTTAACTGAATACATTTTAAATAAGTAATAACTATACAAGACAATTTTTTGCTAAAGACTTGCCAGATAGTATAAATTGTGCCCATGGCCAATGAATTATAATGATAAGTGATGTGGCATAGAAAAAAAATGTTTCCAAGTACGCAACTTCAAAAATTTCTAATGAACTTTATGCATATGAGTGTTCTCCCACACTGTCATTAAGCTAAGAGGATGTTGAGCGCTTCTTTTCATCAGGTCACCTTTTAGCTGCAAGAACACTTCAACACTTTAGGAGGGTGAATCGTGCCAGACAAAGTGTTTCATTTTTCCGCGTCATTCCGCGTTCTGTCATAACTGGAGTATCATAATTCTGAAAATTCTTAACACAGACCGCCCTAAGAGCTAAAAGCAAAGCAAATAAAGGAAAGCACTTCAAAGTTTATGTTGCTTGTCACTTAAAAGTTGAAAGAAATTCAATTGCCATGCATTATAAATTATCAGGCGCTTTCTCCGACTTTTCTTGTAAATGGCACCAGCCACGTGCCCTTCTTTCTTATATCTGTCGCTAGTTCAATATCGCCTCGCGTATTGCATTTGAGCCGGAACCTTTTCAAAGACATTTCTTGTTTCGTGTTTTGATTTGAGCTAGGGTGTTACAAAGGATCCATTGACCGGAAACAGCAGCTGATATTTATCGCTTCCGTTCTGCGCAGAAGCAAACACGATTCCTTGACCAGCGGTCTGGCCAACACGGGGAGTTTTCGAATTTTTCGCTGATTCCATGTACAGTCATAATAGGATGGGTAGAACTGAAATTGTCTAAAGAAACTTCTATCAAGTCATCCAAGGAACCCATGGATTCTTCTACCTTGAAGTTATTTCTCTGTTGGCTTTGCTTACTCGGGGTGCAAGGAGACAAAAGTGAGTAAATATTGTTTGTGTAACCTTGAATCGGCTTCATTCGCAGCTGAAGGCGACAACCGAGGAACGGAAATACACAAACCTACAGTCGCAAAAATTTCGCAGGTTTTCTTTCAGTTTGTATGGCTACAGGACTATTAAAAGTGAGACTCGACATTGGAGATATTAGCTGCTGTGTTTAAACGAAAGCGTGAATATTAACCAAAACTCTATCGAGTAACGACTTGTTTGTCGTCTTGGTGTTGTGTAATGATGCTGTTTCGGTTGTTTGAACAGACCTGTTCCATGAAATGTTTATTTTCTGGTTATGTGTTTGAGGTGCGGCTTTGAAGGAGTTCATCAATCTTTTTTGTGGCTTTGTGAAGAGGAAGGGATCAGGAAAGCTTGAAAGACGATGTTTTTTCAAGTATGAGAGCATAGTTGTCTCATATCGCGAGATAAGCCCTAGCAAACTGATTTTTGCGTTAGAAATGTGTTTTGAACGGTATCGGACCAGTTCGCAATCTTACCATCGCGTCATGGGCATACTCTCAGCTGTTGTTTTTGTCTTATTTCAACGCGGAAATAAGTGAGTTTTTCAAATACCGATAGAAAATAAACATATGAATGATAAGGAAATACAAAAAAATATGGATCTTGATTTTAGTTTCGCGACGGCAGCTAGCGGTCACGTTAAGAGGACATATATCTTACCGTCAAGCGTGCAGCTGTCAAAATCTAACCTGATATGACATTCGAAATTAACACACGTCGAAAACACGCAGTTCAAATAAAAAAGGACTAGAAGGACTAGAATTTGCTTTCGAACATGTAAGTTGTCTGAGTTTGTTCCATTCGTATTTGTAGTAAGTGTTTTCGCAATAGAAATATGCAAATATACATAAAGAAACCTTAAGTTAAGATGCCCTTAAGTGTTTTGTTCTAGATTCACAATTAAAATGATGAAAGGTTTTCTTGTTAATTTCATCACGTTCGATTTTATTTAATTCACACTTTACTTTTCAGAAATTTTATTTTATTCAAGTAACATTTTAAAAGTTAATGTAAGTACAGTTGGAAAGAAAAAACAATTTTCAGCCAAGTTTATTTTTATCCGCAATTCAGTACTTATTCCATATGCTGTAAGTAGCTTTCGAAACTGTGACTAGTTGTTAAAAACTCGTTTTAAACTGCGAAAATGTGCAATGATTCTGCAGTTCACAACACATCTCTTGATATCTTTATATTCCCGTGTGTCTTTGTATGAGCTTGTTGTTCGTTTCCGCCACAGGGTGCGTGTTGTTTGAGATTTTTGAACCCGCATTTTTGACCGTTAATTTGTATATTAAGAAAAAACCGATGGGAAAAAAAATATTATTCGAATTCCTTCGAAACAGAAATTTCTTCCTTAACAACATTTATGTATATTTTGAAGAGAAAATGTGAATTTAAAGGGATTACAATTATAAAACGTCTGATACACACCTGATATCAAGTTGTTCACAGCTAAAACAAGAACTATCAATCACATTTGATAGAGTTAAAACAAAAAAATTAAAACAGTCGAACGTGTTTATGAATAAAACATGTTCAAATAATAAGAACCCACAGCTTAAAGAAGTGACTTCATACATTTGTAATTTATGCATTTTTAAGAGGTTTTGTAGTCAAGTTTGACTGACAGACTGACAGCCTTTCTTGAATATGAAATTCTTTTGTCAAACCTTTCACCCCTGAGTATGTCATATGGCCAGGTGCTAAATTCTCTCTACTAGAACCAACATTTACCATATTATCTGTTTAGAAGAACTTTGCTTTTCATTTCTAGTATTTGAGCTGTGTTCGTCACTTGATCATTTCCCATAAATTGCTCATTACTAACAAATTAATTCTTAAATTTTGTATGGGTTTTGTAAGGAAATTTAGTTGTTGATAAACAGACCAAGACTGAAAAGATTAAAAGAAATGATTAACAGCTGCCACTTGATTTTAGAATAACTATGTATCAGTCAAATGAAACCCCCACCCTATCCCCCCCCAGGCCAAGGTGGGGACATGGTAAACAAGTGCTGCCCAATATGCACAAAAGCCCTACCCCCAGAGGCCATATATTTTGTTTATAATGAAGCAAATGGCATCAAGTCACCAAGGGTATCCAGGGACATTTTTCTGTTTCTTAGACTGTGCTCTGATCAAACCTCGAAGATCAAGAGTTGATAAGGTCCCCACATTTTCCCCCAGGGTACATAGGTAGGGCAACAATATTTGACAAATCCCCCACCCCCTTCAGCTTCTCAAAAACTAGCCGGCTGGCATCTGAATGAGCTGCCTCTTCCAGTGATTTAGATGCCTTTAAAAGTTGCAAAACCACTTCCAACTAGCACAGAGGAAAATTAATCTTTACCCAAAAAGTTCTGTTAGCTTTTACGTGTTAAACAAAAAATATCATGGTTCTGTTGAAGAAGTTATTTTTAGTGTATGAAATTGAACACAAACTATAGCACTGTTTATAGCATTTGGTAACTTTGAGGCACTGAGGAGTTATAGCTAAAGTGCTTAATCATGCTCGGAGTTATAGCTAAAGTGCTTAATCATGCTCCTTTGGTATCCAGTCGCTTACACTGAAGCTTTAACCTTCTCCTCTGCAACATTTTGAGAATCCTGCCCCCTGGGCCATCTTTTTGTTCAATACAGCTTCCATACTCCATGTTCCCCCCAGTATGTCCCGGGGGTTAGGCTGGGAGTTTAATTTGACTGATACATTAGTTTTTCTGGTACAGGGGTAGTGAATGGTAAATATGAGACTGTCCAATATGGTGAGATGGCCTTTTTAAAGTCTAAGCCAGAGACTTTGAAAAGCTATGAATTATATTCTGAGATTAAGACATTACAAAACAAAAAATCTGACAGCAAGACTTAAAATACAAAAATTAGCAAACAAATTTCAAGTAAAATTGAGATTTTGAGCTTCGTTGAAAGCCTGAGAATATGAGCCATTTTTGAGAATTTAAGAAGAAGAAAAAATAGAAATTATGTTAGAGACTTGAGACATGATAAAATATACGACAAGCTATAACTAGCCATCATTTCTTAACCCTTTTAGCCCAGGCAAGTTTATCAACATCGAACTTCTCCTTACATAACACATACAAAATAAGTCATTTGGTAATGAGAAAATGGAAATTGATCAAACAAGGTGAAGTTTTGAATATGAAAAGCAAAATTCTCCTAAGCTGGTTAATATACAAAAAGTATGGGCCCTAGTTGGGATAATTTACCAACACAACATTTGTCGTTTTTGGGGCTGAAAGGGTTAATGTCAGTGGCCAGAGCTGGAGTTCCAAACAGTTGACACAATGGATAGAAGATCAGCATAAAAGTAGCTTCGTTGTCACTCGAAACTTGGCATGACTTAATGCACTGGCGATCGCAAATCAGATGAAGATCGTAGATTTCAGGGCAAAAAATTTCCTGGTGCACTAAATTTATGAGGTGAAATGGCTTGGTTACTGTATTTGCCAGAAAACAAAGATCACACAAAAACAGCCTGATGATTTGGAGGACAAGATCACTGAGCTCCATTCCTTTGTCATCAAAAGAAGAAGAAAGATGAACTATGAACTCCAAAACATTGGTAACATGGATGAGACTCCTGTGTGGTTTGACATGCCTGCAGCAAGAATGATTGACTCTCGTGGAGCATCGACTATCCTCATCAAGACCACTGGCCATGAAAAATTGTGCTTCCCTGTTGTGCTGGCATGCCTTGTGGACGGAACAAAATTAAATCTGATGGTAATTTTTAAGAGAAAGACACTGCCAAAGGCCAAGTTTCCTTCTGGTGTTGTGGTGCATGTCCACCCAAATGGATGGATGGATGAAGACGGTGTTCTGCTTTGGATCAAGAAAGTGTGGAGGTCAAGGCCTGGTGGGTTCAGAAGAGTAAACAGCATGCTTGTGTGGGATTGATCAAGCGAAGCAGCACTTGAAAGAGAACAACACTTCGACAGCTGTCATCCCAGGTGGACTTACAAGTATTATCCAACCACTCGACGTTTTGCTCAACAAGCCATTTAAAGATCGCCTGCAGAGCAAGTGGACCTCTTGGATGATCAAGGGGGACAAGTCCTTCACAAAAGGTGGCAACATGAAGGCAGCATCACTTCCAACAGTTTGTCAGTGGGTGAAAGAAGTGTGGAACAAGATTGTTGCACAATCCTTCAATAAGTTTGGCATTTCCAATGCTATGAATGGCACAGAAGATGGCATGCCGTGGGAAGATGATTTAACAACTGAGGATGAAAATGCTGAGAATGGAGAAGCGGAAGAACCTAATCCACATGATGTCAGATTTTAACATGCTTTTTGGTGAGAGTGATGATGAAAACTTTGAAGTCTTCTAAAGAGCAACAAACTACAAAAAAACTGGCTCCCTTAGGAGCAACCAAATATTGCAAAAGAAATGATCAATAAATACTTTGTTCACTGTATAGTTTGTGTGTTGTGTTTTTTTGGATTTCTTCCTCAAATTTTTTGTTACAAACTTAGTATTTTTGGTATTTTTATCATGCAAAATATTGAGGTCAACTTATACACGAAACTCTAAAACTTGTACTTGTTTGGCTGCAAAATGGGGGGTCGACTTATACATGGTGTCGACTTATACACGGCAAAATATGGTATAGATAACAGAAATATTTTTTAAAGTGATGGCTGTTTTAATGCCTATTTTTATTCTGCCAAGTTTTCTTCATACAATTTGTTTTGTTCGATCATTTCTTTGCCTGTCACGACTATTAATTTTGTTGTAAGTAGTTTTTCATTTTTCGAGCAATCTCCTGTGTTTTTATTAAGTCAACATCATTTTCCAGTTTAATGTTAACTTCTTGATTTTTTTTCTTGGACGATTTTTTAATCATGAAATTTTTTGTTTTTGAGAAGTTGATTTATGTTCTCTGTTCATTAGTTGTTCATTGAGTGTTACGGTTGAACATAGTGGTGAGCAAAATTGTATCATTGGCAGTTTAATATGAATTACTCTAAACAAAAAAAATTATATTTGAGATTTTTAGTAGATCATTATTTTATATATTAATTATATAACAAAAGTAGTATTGGCTTGTGGGATACCACAAGCTATTGTTTATGTCGAGGAAACAATATTCGCAAACTGAACATATTGTACTCTATTTGCAAGTTAGCTATGAAAGGACTTGAGAGATACCCCTCTAATTTATACCATATTGTTCCATTTTAGTTAACAATATCTTATGGCTTATGGTGTTGAAGGTTTTGGAAAAATCTAAAAAGACTCAACGAGAGTAAGAGTTCAGTTGTTTTAGTATGGCCTTTATTAACCTAGGTTGTCGGCTGTTTCTGCTATTGCTTGTGTGGTAGAGTGACCTCTCCTAAAGCCAAACTAGTATTTGTAAAGGTTGTTATACCTCTCAAGGCAGTTCACAAGTTGTTTGCAGACAAGTTTTTTGAAAATTTGAGCAATTAGTGCTGAGAGTGTGGAAATCAGACGATAGTTAAACAGATCAATTTCTTCTCCCCCTTTATATTATAATGGTGGTTACTTGAACAGCCCTGACAGGCCATAGTTTCTTAAAGTTACTGGCATAAAAGGGTAAAAGTACATGAACTTATCAGTTAAAATTAATTATAGAACCCTAAATAGTATAATTATTAACTATTAATCTTCATGTGCTTCCAGTTTAAACAGCCTCAAATTAAATGGCATTCTGGCATTATTGCAATTGGTTTCAAGTATTTTAGACTAGTTATTAAGTACAACTAATAGTTCATTTTTTAAGTGTTTGAAACAACTGTTAAATAATTTAAAAGCTATGAAGTATTGGTTTTGTTTTCATTTTGTGTGCAGAGATTGTGTATAAGGTTCCAATAGAAGGCAGTAAATGGAGCTGGA
>JAOBRD020660951.1:0-15005 GCA_027575215.2 Hydrozoanthus sils
TCAAATTTAGATTTAGATTTAGATTTAGATTTAGATTTAGATTTAGATTTAGATTTAGATTTAGATTTAGATTTAGACTTGGACTTGGACTTGGACTTAGACTTAAATTTAGATTTAGATTAACATTTACATTTACATTTACATTTACATTTACATTTACATTTACATTTACATTTGGACTTGGACTTGGACTTGGACTTGGACTTAGACTTAGACTTAGACTTAGACTTAGACTTAGACTTAAATTTAGATTTAGATTTAAATTTAGATTTAGATTTAGATTTTGATATGGGCTTGGACTTAGACTAAGCAAATGCTTAACAAGAGTTTCTTGGTTTCAACAACAGAAAGGAACAAACGAGAAACATCTTTAAGCGTTTTGAGCTCTTAATTGAGTCAAATTTATGTTCCATAAATAAGTGAATGAAACTAATGAATAGTTATTTGTTCTCATCTCGTAGGAGAAAGAACTGCACAAGTGGATACTTGGAATTTTGCTTCTTCTCACTATATCAACAGTCATTGTAGTGACCATTTTTATAATCGTAAAACCAGGAGGAATAGACGACAACTAGGCGTCTGAAAACCTAACTGACAAAAGATCTGAGTACGAGTGGAGAGTTTACACTGTTAAAAACAATAAGTTCCTGGGCTGGGTTGTTCCAAGGCTGGTTAACTTTAACCCTGGATTGAGCCAAAATTCAAGAAGTGATTTCTTCTCTAAGAAAAGTTTCACGGTTCTTATAAGAACCTGTTTAGGTTTTCCACAGAATAAAACTTGTCAACTCTAAAATTATTGTCTCGTTAAGGTTGAAAACAAAGCTCGTGAGTTAATACTTTAACCCTGGGCTAATGCTGATCGGCCTTTGAACAACTGCAGGACCCAGTTCCTCAAAACCCCGATTAAATTAACCCAGGTTTAACTCTCAACAAAAGATATTGGTTATCATGGTAATTAACCCTGAGTTAGCACTAATCGGGTTTCGAGAAACCGGGCTCAGGGCCCCGAAGTAAAAACAGGACCCAATTGTTCAAAGGCGAATAGTACTAATTAATTAACACAAGGATAAAATTTTAACCTATCTTCGTTCTTGTTTCCAAACTCACAGAAACTGTTTGAACTGCACTTTTAGAATTAACAAGTTTTCTGCATTAAAAATCTAAAAAAGATTTTATAAAAACAATAAACTTTCCTTAGAAATGAAAAATCTGCTTGGATTTTGATTTAAACCCCGGGTTGAAATCAACTAGCCTTTGAATGATCCAGCGCAGAAGTTAAATTTGGGTACGTTCCTTTTGTACAATCCAAATCCCGATTCCTAAGAGCTGTCCAGATTGTTTGAAGTCCTGTGATAATGGAACTGAAAATCTCAAATCAGATTTTTGATCGTATGTTCGCTAAATAAAACACACGTGGTAGGTATAAAACAAAATCTTCATCTTCATCAGAAATCTGTAACCGGTTTCAGATTGAATCCGAAGAATCCACTCTCGGGAGTAGATTGTTTGGATTGCAATCCAAAATCGGATTTACGAAATTCTTGAACAAAGGAACGCTAAATCCAGTTTTGGATTTAGGAGTGCGGATTTGGATTTTACAAGGGGAACGTACTCTAAGAGTGTATACAGCACCACATGTCTTCGAAGAAGAATCGCTTCAAAAATAAAAAACAGCTCAATAATTATTAAGCGTTATTAGCCAATAACAACACAACATATATTATAACCCAAATGTAAGAATCAAGTTGTATCATTTCTTACGTTTACAATGTATATATACCAGGATACACACATACGGGGTAACACATAAGGTAGCTTGCAATTGATTCGCAAAATTAAACTCTTATGCTCAATCAACTAAACCATAGAGTCAGATAGAGGCTGACTTAAGTGCTGACCGGCCAACTTTATTTGGTAATCCGTTCACTTATTATCTTAAGATACAAGGACGACAACGCTGACGACGACGGTATCCCCCGCTGACCACCTACGCCCGTCGTCTTGAAAATTTGAACGTAAAAAGCTCAGTTTCGTAGTTCTTGCGACTAAGAGAACGACTTACAGAAGATTTTGTCATTTTTCATTTACCTTTGACCAAAACACAGTATTTTTTTCATTCACAATGCATCAAGTTTCAAGTTTCAATTTTATTTCTTGCTAATTTACAACATAACATAATATAACACGCATCCGCAAGTAGCAACGCTAATCGAGGCGGATTTGTCTTTGAGTAAACTGAAAGAATTTAAAAGAAATACAAATCTAAAATTTGATTCATGGTAACAATAAGTAATCATAGCCTATACAAAAATAACATAAAGAAAACGAAATAACGTATTTACAAAATATTCAATTAAGATAATGGATATTAGAATTTCAGCATTGTTTTCTAGTTGTTCTAAATTGTTGAAAAAAAATGATTTTAATTTTTCTTTGATTCTTTTTTTTTTTTTGCATCCTCAAATTTTCTGGAATTTTGTTCCACAGACGAACACCGACTCGGGATAGAGAATTTTTTGTGTATGTTTGTTCGTGAAAATTGTGTGTGTAAGTTTTTTGAGGCAGATGATTTTGTACTATATGAGTGAACATTACTGACAAATGTAAAGAGATTACAAACATTTGCGGGGGCATTTTAATGGACTACATCTTACATTAAATGAGCGATTAATTCATAATAACTAAACTGTATAGGTAGAACATTTGATTTAGAAAAAACGTAAGAGCGCTATCTCAGAGCCTTTTTTTGTAAAAGTAATATCTAAGATAAGTTTGAACATTCTATTTGTTGACCCCAAGAACTTAGGCGTAACTCAGACAAAAGAGAAAGAAAATATGCCAACACGTGATCGAAAAGAAGAAGCAAGAAGTACGTTCAGTAGTTTCTTAAGCTGTCGTTGTCGATGTTGCCGTCCATGTGTCTTAAGCTCCATTACAACTTTAAAGAATTCCTGATCGTAGCTGATTAAGTGTCGTAGTTGGTAAACAATTGGTAGGTCTTAATTCCCGGAAGTGTTTTGTTCGAATCCGGCGGGGGTAGAGAAACTAGTTTTCCTTTAGTGTGATCTCGTTCTTTTTTAGGAATACTTAACAATTATCCCCAAACATTTGCTGGATTTGCAACAAGCGCGAATGAAAGCTTTTTTCCAAAGCCTTCGATACTTGAAAAATATACAAATTGTACAAGTTGTGTACCTCATGCACAAATTTTCAGGCTTGCGACACTTCCCATATATTGTCAAGTGAACCAGTTTTAATTTTTTAAACGCTAGAAATGCAATACTCGAGATGAAAAGGTCAACAAAATGGAATATTTGTATAGCACTTGGAGATACATTTTTATAAATTTATCATCAGTAACTATCGTATTTTGGGCAACCAAACGTTAATCTGTTAGCTGTTAAACTGTAATTTTGCGGCACTTTGCATGTTTGCAGTAACTGCTTTTTACAACTTTGGAATTGTTAATTCTTAGAGTGATTTATTTTTGATTTTAAATTCAACTTTAAAAGTTGTATTTCTCTTATATCAATTATTGGCTGCATAGATTAAATAAAGCTTGCAGAATATTGAAAATATGCAAGTACGGCCTGTTGTCTGTTTTCTATGCCTTCTGCATGAATGGGGCAGTCCTGGTCACTATAGAAACACATGAAATGCGCCCGCACGCAGCTGGTCAGTGCTCACTTACTGACCAGTGGATAGATCAACTACATTTGAAGCTTTTGATAACTTGGAAGAAGCGGAACTATTTCTGTAAATTTAAAACCATCACAGCTACGTTTTACTGCCACGACTCGTTCACAAGGTACGCGAATACGTTTCTTTTTTTATTTTAGTAAAAAAAAACTTTCAGCCAAGGTACTAATATTACGGACGGCAGAAATCTTGTCGCTTGTCGCAGCAATAAGCTCCGCGAGGAAGCCGAAAACTCAGAAAATATAACGACCAATTACATATTGAGCTTGACAAAGCTATATTTGCTGTTAATGACAATATGATAAAAAAGCGGCCGTATTTCAACAAATATGCTGCGAAGCAGGCCTTCGGCGCGGCCGGATTTTGACTTGGTGCGGCTGGACTTTTTAAATTGGCCGTGCGCAAAAGAAAAGAACCTGGTGCGAGACAGGGTAGCAGAGCGCCTGCTTCGGAGACTAAGCAAAAGGCCAAGAAAAGAAACATCCGTATCCTCCTGGACTTATGATCTGAGAGCGTGAAGAAATGGAAGACCCATCGAATCTTAGTCTAAGTCCGATTTTCTATGTCTCCTACAGAGACTGAAATTACGACACCGAGCGAAACGAGAAACCAGCGACTGTCACCGACAAATAAGGCCGCAAAGAAACGTTGCTGAAGTCTCTTGCTAACTCTCATGAAGTCGAAGACGCTGGTGCCGATCATAACGTGGAACAAAAAAGAAAATAAACCCTGGGAAAATTGTTCTGATTTGATGGCTATTAAGGTCAACTCAGAGATATGATTCAGTTAAATGCCCGCCAGCGCAAAATTGATTTATACTGTAATGAACTACATCCAATAAATAAAACAGCTGTAGTAAATCTTGATAACTCCTCAGTAGGTGACTAATAATATACTCAAAAGACGCCCGAGCTTATCAAGAACCTAGCAGATACCTTCGAAATCAGTAGGCAATGCTCATACACAACTGTACCAGATGAGACAAGAACATTCTAAGCCTAATCTAAACTAAACTTCAACAACCACCGCCTGGTTAGCCCAGTTGGTAAGGCACCAGCCTGTCGTACGGGAGGCCCGGGTTCGATTCCCGGTGCCGGACCTTTACTCAGGGTCCTAAAATACTGAGAAGGTGCTGCTTTTGCTCTAACATCTGCAAACGGTTAGACCTTTGCGTCTTCTCGGATAAGGTAGTTAAACCGTAGGTCCCGGATGGCAGACCTCGAATGGGACCTCGAGTCGTATGGCCTGTTCACTTGTGACTCCTTGGGTCAAAATGTTATAAACCAAAACCAAAACCAAAACTATGAAACAGAGCAGTATGCTCTTTTGAAATAGCGTCTAACGCGCACGTTATTAAACTAAACACCTATAAGACGCAATGGAATATAGCAAAATGAGAAAAATAGTCAATCCAAAAAACTTAAAATGTCAGTCATCTGCAAACAAAATACTCCAGAAGGAATGATTTTTTTTTAAAGAAGAGGTCCTAGTACAATCAAGTGTCCTCAAAATTAACAAACGAGGCAACAGGGCTGGAAAAGCAACAAATTACTGTCATTCTAGAACATATTAAGCAACCAGTAAGTAGTTTATTAATAAACTACCTGCCCTCCTTGTTAGGTAAAGTGGTAAAGGGTAAGTGGCCGAGAATTTGCGCACTTTAAATGGGAAAACAAGACATACCAGTTTACTTGCTTGCCAACGATATTAATGGCTTAGCTTTTCTAAGCCTAAGGTTTTTTACCCATGCAGCACTAGAATACCTTCACCCCAAGGGGAACATACCAATTGTTCTTAGAGATAAAATTTATGTCAAGTACAAATCCACGATGAGTGTGTTATGAATGTGGCAGAAACTGCCCTGCTCCTTGTACACCCTGTAAAATCCCGCTTGATTCCTTCTCAGGAATTGATGGTACTGGGTTCATAGTAAGCTCTATGTAACTATCCAAAGCTAAATCATTTCTCGAGTCTACTGGCCCATTAGGCCGGTTTCCGTAGTGTTGAGCGGATGAGAGTCTTTGACTCCCCCTGGACAGGACACTAATCTATCGCAGGTTAGCTCCCAGCAGAACTGGTAATCACTTATACAGCTGAGTCTACTGGAACAAAGTCGGGTAAAGTGTTTTGTTCAAGGACGCAACACAGTGGTCTGGCCGGGGCTCGAACTCGCGATCTTAGGATTACGAGCCGAACACGTTAACCGCTTGGCCAATGCGCCACCGACGTAAGTTACCAAAACCATAGAATTAACAAATGAAAAAGCAACAGGACTAAGAAAGGCATGCATGCAGTTAAAAAATGTAAAAACCGCTTTAAGGGAAGTAGCCAATTGCAAGGTAATTGGAAAAATAGTATACAGGCAGACATTTCTCGGGGGTTGTGCTTAGACTTTTGTACTACAAACAACTTGAGCTAGAAAAACTCAGTTCTAAAAGCCTAAATAAAGGGTAATTTCAATTCCTTGATTACTTTATCACCAGCAGCCGATGTTGCAAAGGTAGAGTTCTTATGTAGAAAGTGCAAACAGTGTTTTCTGTCACCCCTACCGTAACACAGGATTACTCCACTTGCTTCATAAAAAAGGGTTGGGTGCACACTATAAAGAGACTTCCCATGCAAGGAGGAAACTGGTCCCTTGTTGAACCCTATACTATGCGCCGCATATGTACTATTTTGCCACTGTTGACTATAGGAGTTTCAATCTTTGTTAGGGACCTCGCTTTCTATTGTTACTTCTAAAATAAATAAATGATGCATAAATATCATGGGCTCTTAAAAGCTTCGCTAAAGATATGGAAAATACCCGCATTAGAGTTATGACGGATGATACAACAACAGTCAGTGTTATAATAAATCGTCTCGGCAATAGCCATTCTATGACATGCAACAAAGTAAATAAACGATATATGGGAATGGTATATAAACAAAGGTATTTGGATAGATCTATGTGTCTCGTATCCATCACAAATATAATTTGGTTGTCGATTTTGATGTTCAGACGGAGTGAGAGAGAATCCGAGTGAATGCTTGACAAGTTGTTTTGTCAGGACTCTAGCAAAACTCTAGCTTGATCCAAATGTTCATCTGTTTGCATCTCTAGTTAACAATCAATTTCAAAATTATATTTCCTACAAGCGAAATCCAACTTCTATTGCCATAAATGCTTTTACTTTAAATTGGTCTTCACTATACTTTTAATAAACCTCTGCCTGTAAAAATCGAGGATCGCCGTACAGTTTGCAAATTCGAAATTTTTATACTTTGGCTGTTTGACAAGTCAGATAAACTATTTTTGAAAATGTTACTTAAACTTTCTGGAAATACTTAGTTTTCGAGAAATTCTGAAAAAACGAAAAAACAGGTTCTGCTTAATTAAATATGCAAAAATCACACTCAAAAATGTCGAGTTTCAGTGCGCTTGTATTCCAGCATTTCGAAATGACAGAAAACAAATTTTACGGTCTTAAACTTGGAGTAAATTATGTTTTTACACCTAGTGCACCGAGCATTTCGGAGGTCGTCTAATCTGTGAGTTGCGAGTTGCAAAATTTTTTTTTCAGGTTTTATTTTTTTTTCAGTTTCCAACCCAAAAACATTCAACTACTTACAACAATCCCCAAACGTGTAGCTACCTTTCTAGAATTTAACTGTACAAGTATCAAAGGTTAGAACAAATTCTCGGTGAAAACAAAGCAGAGTGAAACTATACTTAGCTTTTGGTGAGCCAGTCAAGACATGGAATTACTTGACCATCAGTTTCTATTTTTGCTCTCAGAATTGGAAAGTTTTAATGCAATTACCTTTATTAATCTAGTTTGTAGGTTCCTTTCTTGCCAGGCGCTTTCGGAACATATGAGTATCATCAGCTGACCGAGGACACCCTGGTAACTAAACACCAGGCGCGGTCGCATTTGGGTAAAAACAATAGTCTCCAGTCCTCTACCGTGAAACGTTTGTACCCAGATTCCCTTGGTGGCAAGAAGTATTTAAAATGTTTAACCAAGACGGGACGTTTGTAATGGGTTTACATGTTACATCGGTTTTGACAAGGTGCTTAACGGCTCCAACATGGAACAAAATGAAGTAATCGATGTACAACCGGTTAAGTGATCTCTCTCGCCATTATTGATTTAGGAAGAAATTTTATCAGCGCTAAGTACTTAATACGAAGAAAATAAGGGAAAGCTAGGTACAAAAGATTTCAAAGCCTTTTTTCCTCAAGTTAGCCACGTTCAAGGCCTGTCGCCACCACGAAATTTGAAATTGCAGATTAATGACAACTTACAGCTTCAAATGAACACGTGAAATACATGCTCGTTTTAGCTTGGTAGAGAAAAATACTTTTTTTGAATACCAAGTCTGACACGAAAGCGCCTCCCACCGTTTCTTTAAGAAAACAATTTGAACCAAAATATACTTATATGATTCAGTTGTTTCTAATACGGAGAAAACTTAAGGTGTAACGTTTATATTTAACAAAGCGCGCGTTGGATATAAGATGGTAAATAGCCAAAGCCAGAGGGGCGCTAGCGCCGAGTTGGCTTAAAGTGCCTGTGAAATGAAAATTTTTATCTCGGTGGATAGACCTTGCTAAATGAGGAATAGCGGTAAAATTTTTTGTCAAAATCTTTTGTGGTTCTTGAGATATTAACAATTTAATGTTTTAAACTGATGACGTCACAAATGTGACAGGCAAATTTGCATTTTTAAAAATCTGCTACCAATCCATAACCTCTGGATGAATTTAAGCCAAACTTGGGCTGATGATGTATCTTGAGGTTTTCTTCAGAATAGCAGTAATTTTACATCGTCGTAGAAACAAATTCGGTTCCAGAACCCATTCCTTACAAAATAAACTTTCTGCTATTCAAAAAACGTTCGCCAAAGCAAATAGCCAAATCTCAGTTTTTTTTATTTCACACTATATAAAAAGAACAGAGATGATGTTGTAAATTGTTGCGAAACTTCTGGTTTGACAAAAAAACCCATGTAATTCGAAATGTTCGGAAACTTTTGTAGTTTTACTTCGCTTTTATATATATATATATTTTATTATTCAGAACCATTATTTAGCTTTTCAATACTACACTGGGCTGTGGTCTCAGATTGGTTCCGCGGAAAGATAATTTTTGACTTCCGCTGCAACAACGAATGATAAATATCTTTGTTGAAACCAAAGGAAAAACGTATAATGTAAAAGTTGATTACAATCTTGTAATACAACAGTAATCGGTTCCTGGAGTTATTTCGGAACGGAAGTCGATATAAGTTCGTCTCACATAAGGATATAAACTAAAGATAAGACAATGCTTAGAAATTGGTTTAATATATATTTTACCATTTAAAATAACAAAAGCATCAAGCTTCAATACTTCCAATACAAATAACGCACGGTTGTTTTCCAAAAAATGTGTGTCTAAAGAGTATTAAAATAAAAGATAACCTCTGTGCGATGTCCGTGGAGAAGTTTTACACGCTTGATCACTTCTTTATAGAATATCAAGGAATAAAAAACCTTTGGCGGAGAATATTTAGTCTACTTACACCTTGCAGTTGACGAACCCTGAAATTCTGTACAGGATTGAAGAATCAATCGAATCTATTGAAAGGTACAGCTACCAGTACAATAACAAAATTGTCGGTGTCCCACAAACTACGAGATTCGAGGCAGCTTAGAAGACGTCAGAACTTTGCATTGACCTCTTTCACAAAATTGGAGCTATAAATGTTACAATAAATGATATCGACATTGCCAATAGAATTCCAAACCGTCGATCGCGGGATCAACTCCACAGCGCCACCAGCAATTATATGTAAATTTACTCGCCGTCTTGCCAGAGAGTCTGTTATGAGCAGAAAGAAATATACTAACAATGTCACAGCTCAAGATTTAAAGATTTGGCCCGCTTTCCAGATAAAAGTATCAATATTTGACCACCTGACTCCCCGACAACAAGAATTGCTTCATGAATGTAAAAAGTTTCAACGCGACCGTAGTTACAAGTTCTGCTGGGTAAAAAAGTCTGTAATCTACTTGCGTTGTGGGGAAGACGACTGACGATGCTATACACATCACATCAAGAGATGATCTGTCAGTCCTCAACTGTTAAGTACATACACCTTATATTTACATATTTCAGAATTATTTATGTAAGATAAAATTACTTCTTCTTTAAGTGACATGATCTCGAAAAAGGCTGCCAATGATCTATGTAAAGAACTACCCTGTTATAATAAGAATATCCTAACTAGTCATGGTCAATTCAATAATTTAATTTCGCAATCTTCTCTACCAACGAATAAGTATTGCACAGCATATATGATCTTGACATTTTTCATTGAATTCTAATATAAATTCTGATGTCAATCCCGACAATCATATTGCAACGAGCCAATTACTATTTTCCAAACAGTTTTAATAGTTTTAAGAAATCTAGTAATGCTATTCTAAATAATACTTCATTACCTTTATTACACAGTAATAAAGTCTTCGTGCAAATTTGGAAAATTTTCAAGATCATCTATTGAATGTATTGAACCATTGTTTTGATATTTTGGGTATTAGTGAGACAAAAATTACAAATTCTTCTGCTCTTTCTTTTGATCTTAATTTAAATATTCCAGGTTATAATGCGTTTGAGTTTGTTCCAACGCCTCTTGCTTCTGGAGGCGTTTGAATGTATATTAGCAATAACTTGAAGTATTTAATACTTGAAAGAACCTTCAACCAATCTTTTCAAGCTTTGTGGATTGAAATTCATTTCGAAAACAAGAAAAACATAATCTATGGAATTAATTATAGACAAAACAATTCACCCGAAACTTTTCTTTCATACTTTCAAAACGATCTTGAAAAATAATCTATCAAGAAAAAGCCCGTATTTATTCTTGGGGATTTCAATAAAGATCTTCTTAAATCAGAGACGTGCAACTTTAGTCATGAAATTTTACTTTTTTACAAAGTGTCAATTTTCTTCCTTCAATTGATAAAGCAACAAGAGTTAATAACAACTCGAACGCTTATTGACAACATTCTTACGAACAATTGTGAACATTCTATTCTCAGTGGGAACGTAATTTCTGATATTAGCGATCACTATACCCAATCCTGTGTTAAATCATTACCTAAAGAAAAGTTAACCAAATCTAAAAGATAATTTTCTATCTGACCTATCAAAAAAACCGACTGATTCCAAATATTTGTGATGCTAACTACATGTTTTCGCATTTCTACATATCAGTTAACTCGGTTATAAACAAATTTGCTCAATTGAGACACCCTAATAAAAACATAATCAGAAACCGTACCAAGCCTTGGGTTTCACGCGGCCTGAGAAAATATATTAAAAAGAAAAATCAATTTTTAGAGTCTGGCGACAAAATCAAATATAAGTTGTATAGAAATAGAATCGCCAGTCTCACTCGACTAAGCAAAAAGGTGTACTTGAGACTTCCATTCATACTTTCAAAAGAACATTTCAAATATAAATAAAACATGGCAAGCAATTACTTTGTTAATCAGCAATAACAAAAAAAACCCGAAAATCGATAACAAACTTAAAGGACCATCTATAAATAAGCTCGCTTACAAACGAAACGAAGTAGCAAATATTTTAAATAAGCACTTTGCAACTATCGGTCAAAAATTATCTAGTAACATTCCAGATTCAAACACACAATTTACTGAATCTTTACGTTATATCTATGTAAATGAGTCCTTTTTCTTTAATCCCGTTACCCCTGAGAGGGTTGAACTAGAAATTTTCCATCTAACAAGTCGTTTGGCCTTTATTCTTTCCCCATCAATATTTTGAAGTCATCGAGTTGTATTCTGAGTTCTCCACTTGCTACTATTTTTAACACATCAATATGTAGTAGAACCTTCCCAGATAAATTAAAAGTCACTCCCATTTTTAAGGCCGGCGAAGATAATGATCCAAACAATTATAGACCGATTTCCATTTTGTCAGTTTTCAGCAGAATATTTGAGAAATTAATGTTTAATTGATTGATCCAGTTTATTGAACACAACAAATTATTGAACAATGCTCAATATGGTTTTCGTACTGGCTATTCAACTACACACGCTCTTCTAGATATCGTTAATATATACTATCCAAAATAATATGGATAATAGGCTGTTCTCCTGTGCTGTATTTATCGATTTACAAAAAGCATTCGATTCAGTGAATCATTCAATATTGATTGAAATGCTTGATTCTTTAGGAGTAAGAGGTTCCATAAACAACTGCCTTGAATCTTACTTGTCGAGAAGAAAGCAAACAGCTGAAACTGATGTTTATATTAGTCAGAAGGAGATTAATTCCTTCGGGGTCCCACAAGGGTCAGTCCTTGGTCCCTTGATGTTTCTCCTTTTTATCAATGACATAAATAAAGCCTCCAATATCCTTAACTTGTTATATGCACGTAAAAATCTAAAAAAAATTGAATGCGACAATGAATAATGAACTTCAAAAGCTAAACAACGGTTTATCAGCCAACAAACTAACCCTCAATATCAAAAAATCGAACTTTGTTCTTTTTCGACCATACAAGAAAAAAGTTACCTCTAAAATAGACATACCAATTTTCGACAATTTTCAAAGTAATTTTGTTTCTTTAGAAAATAAAGAATATGTCAAATATCTAGGATTATTGATGGACTGTAATCTATCTTGGAGTTTTGATATAAACTAAATTAGTACAAAACTTAGTATTATTAGTTATTTGTTGGTCTATTATCAAAACTCAGGCATTTCGTACTCAAAGAAACTTTAGTCACGTTATATTGGGCGCTAATCCATCCTTATCTAAACTATATGGAATAGCAATCTGGGGTCAGAGTTCAAAAATCACTTTTCAACAAACTTTTACGCTTAGAATTTTTTTTAAAAAAGCTATCAACAAAGTACAATCCCATAATTACTAAAATCCCACTCTTGAACATCATGTATCCCAGCCTAATGCATGATGTCATTAACTAAAAAGCGCCCGAAAACCTGATTAATCTCTTTACCCATGTCAGCGATGTACATCAATATACAACACGATCTTCTACATAAAAAAACCATCTGTAGGCTAAATTTACAACTAAATTCATTCTCGTGGATTGGCGTTAGTCCCAGAGGATATCAGGGTCATGTCTAAAAGGAGTTTTGAAAAATACTTATCGGATCATCTTTTCTCAACTCTCGAGAGTGAAGATCACTATTTTGATTTCTCCGAATCTATACAGGCTTTCTCAAAACTGAAACCAGCAGTTTCGTAACCCCTCATGTGTCAATTCATTTAACAAATCTACACATATTACTATCACGTTAGTTTTCTTTTTCTTTCTCTGTATCATATCGTTTGTAAAATTATCAGTGCTGTTTAAATCCTTAAATGTAAAAACTGTTAAATTCTATTTACAAATAATTTAAGATGATTAATATGCCTTGTAATTCGCCATTCTAGCTAGAAACGTATATCAACTGTAACCACTGACCTGCCTGAGTTAATGTACAAGAAATTTGTACTGTCTAGACTTGCCCTGTGTTAGAAATAGAAAGAGTACGTGCTCAACAAAGAATTACTACCATTTCGAAGGATATTTGCGAGTATGTCATCATTGACACAAATGACATCAACGCAAAGAAGAAAGCTACATACATTTTAAGACAAGAGAACTTCTTGAAGCAGTATTCTTGCGCGAGCTAGCAGCCCCAAAAATAAATTTAATAGATTTAGCAGAGAGAACGCAATAACGTGACTTCTGTTTCCGTGCGCGCGCACAGCTCGAAGAAGAAGTAAAGTTGTGAGCGCAACGCAAAAACACCAAAGTCCCGTCCTGAAACACAACGCGACGTATACGTCGCAACGTCTCAGGACCTCGAGCTGTGCCTATCTCATCCCAAAACACGTTGAAACACAGAAACAATACTCAAACTTAAATATAATAAACGTAACACGAAGGAAAAGTTAAACTGGCGCCAGGTATGGCATTAACATTTGTTATATATTTCCTTTATAGGCCTTTAAACAATTGCAAACGTACGTATAAACATGAATAGCACAGTCAAAAATCACAGAAACCCGTTTTAAACTGCGTTTCAGAACGATGTGCTTGTTCTATTTCAGTACCTCAAGTTGTGGCCAGTTTTGCTTTTGTGAGTAACCGAACTTCGGAGTACATGGATTTGAGCGAAAATAATTACGGATCGACGGTTTTGACAAAAAATTTGGCTCGGATCGGCGGATTGGCATAGAATTTGCCACGGATCGGCCGATTTGCGTACCCCTATTCACACCCCCCATCACTTGTAGCTTGAACTCGATTCTAAACCCGGTGATTTGGGATTCCCATCTAGGCAAGCACATCTAGTTGCTTTGCGAGTTTCTCATTTAGAATCTCATTTGTTTGCTTCGATATATTCATGGACATCGTACCAGTTGTTGCAACGAGTAGTGTGTTCCGTAAGAAGTTTGGAGAGAAAAAATCAAATAGTTCCCTCTCATTTGCACTGTTTTTAGATAAGACTTAAGATCCTAGCTTTACAAATACTATAAGAAAGTGTGTGTCGGGTTTTTGATAAATTTTTGAGCCGACGATTTATATGTTGATGACAAGGTGTGTTTTGAAATCGACAACACTATGCAAATATGACGAGAACGGCCTCAGTAAAACTTATCACTGTCAGCAGGTATCACAATTACCTAGAGTTTTTATTGCATTTTTTCAAAGTAAAAAGACCCGAAAGTTGTTTAGTCTCCCAGATGACAAATATCAAGACCTGATTTTATCATCTGCATTAGGTCTATTTTTCCTGTCGTTTCGAAATGCTCGGTACACTTGGTATAAAAACATAATTTACTCAAGTTAAAGATCACAAGTAGGAAGGCCATACAAGATCTGAAAGGTTTTCTTAATTTCTGTCATTTCGAAATGGTAGAATACGAGCGCACTGAAACTCGTCAATTTTAAGTGTGATTTTTGCGTATTTAATTAAGCAAAACCTGTATTTCGTTTTTTCCTGCGAATTTCTCGAAAACTAAATATATTCAGAAAGTTTAAAAGATATTTTCTAAAATAGTTCATCAGACTTGTCAAACAGCCAAAGTATAAAAATTTCGATTTTTGCAAACTGTCCGGTGGCGTTGTGGTAGAGTGCTTGTCTCTCACCAATGCGATCCGGGTTCGATTCTAGGCAAAGGAAGAATGTGAGCTGGATTTGTGGTCCCTCTCCGACTTCGGTGGTTTTCTCCTGGTACTCCGGTGGGGGGGGGGGGGGGGGGGGGGGGGGGGGGGGGGGGGGGGGGGGGGG
>JAOBRD020661166.1:2190-15004 GCA_027575215.2 Hydrozoanthus sils
AAGTTCAAGACTGTCAAGAGCAAGAAAAAGAGCACGTTTATCAAAGTTCAAGACTGTCAAGAGCAAGAAAAAGAGCATAAAAAGAAAAAAAACAAAGGAGCATAAAGACAGTTAAGTAAAGTAGTGAAGAAAACCAGTAAAGGGTTTACCAGCTGCCGTGCAACTAACAAACAATTAGACTACGACAATTAAGGAGCGTTCTTTGTGTCAATAGGGACTTGCGTAACAAGGACGGAAACACCGACGAGATGGCTTCTTGCTTTTCCTTTTCGACCATGTCTGGTTCGTTTGCCCTTTCTTTTGTACTAGTGACACTTCGTGAACAGAAAAAGATTAAAGCTCCTTGCATAAAGCTAAAAGAAGATTGAGAAGATTTTCTGTTTATCGACCCCGTAGTCGTAAGAACTCCAAAATTAAGTTTTTCACGTCGTAATTTTGAAGACGGCAGCCAGCACGTGACCAGCACGGTGCATTCCAACGTGCAGCTATTGTTTCACTATTGTTTTCTGCCACCGTCGTCGGCGTCGCCAAGGCACGAAGCGAACAAGTGACTATCTGGTTAATAGCAAAATGATAACGAGTACTCTAATCTTTCTTAGTAGAAAACGACTAGTATACTACCTTCTATTTGAACCGATATTTATTGAAAAAGCGAGTGTTTAAAGAGTACACCATTTTTGTTTGAAAAATCTGAAAGTTTCGCAACTCGCTGTCTATCGCTCAAGACAGTGAGTAAGTTAGCCAATCAGATTGCAGCATTCCGGCGTAGTAGTACACTAGTGGGTTTGCGGGGTCTGATAGTCCGGGTGAGCGAAGTTTTTTTTGATAAGACTGTCGTTGTAGGAAGTGACTTCCGTTTCGATTCTTAATGTAAGGGATGCCGTGAAGCTACCATAAGTCCTAAGTAACGAACAGGCTGCCAAAATTTTATTATCAACGACAACAGTTCAGGCTACACTCGCCTTGACGTCGGATAAAACTTATTAAATAATATACAGAAGAATAAAAATTAAAGTATAATCTTGTTGGAATAACTGTAAAAGACAAAAATCTATACATTTCGAATAGATAGTATATTAACTGTTATAAAATAACACCAGTGAATCTCGCGCGCTGATTGGTCGAGGGTGTGAGAAAACCATGTCTGTAAGAGAGTACATAGACACGCTTTTGACGGGTGAATTTAGATTTTGAAAAGATATTACTTGTCTCTTTGATTTGTCGTGTTTGTTGGTTACCTTATAAAAGCAATAAAGCGCATTTCTCGTGTCTATGTACTTTTTTTTATGAACATGAGAAGGGTGTTTGGAGAACTGATAAAAGACGTGAAAATTGGGGGTCGTCCACATATACACAGAAAATACATGCAACAGTACCTTTTCAGCGAGGCGCTCGCCAAATGCTTCTCTTTTCAAAGCCCTTTGACACATCAATTTCAGCGCCTTCTCTGCAACACCTATAGTTCGCATGCAGTGGTGTATCCTTCCTGGCCCTAGACGTCCTTGCGCAATCTCAAACCCGCGCCCTTCACCTGAAAGTAAAAAAACCCATAAAACTCAGTGTTGATCTTCAGAAACAGTATCACGACCAATACAAGAAAAGCTACATCAGTTTATCTACGACACTCGAGGCTCATCGTACAAGCTTTTAATAAACAAGCAAATAAATAAGCCTGTGATACAACACGACGGTGTTTTCTATATAGCTCTCGAATGTTCTCGAATGCTTCGGCGTTATAATATTGATTCTTCACGCCACAAGCAGAAACAAAGTACACAGATCGATAAACGATAGCTCGACAAAACGCAACTCCTCCACTGTTTTCGCTTCCTCTGTCACATTTCAAAATGGCGGCGCGCGGGAAACTCAATTTGTAGAAATGATCAAACTATAAGTCGCTTGGCGTTAGATTTATATGTAGGATTATTAAACTTGAGCTGCTGATAAGGACACAGACTTGTTAAAAGTTTTATTTGAGACCAATAATATTACAAAGCGGAGGGTTCGTTTAAACAGCATCCTTGGCCGGTTAAAAGACATCTATCACAACTTACCCAAGATCATGTTGGATAAGGGAACACGGACATTCTCAAATTTTATTTCGTAGTGTCCGTGAGGCGCATCTGTTGAAAATAAAAACAATAAATTGGATTACTAAAACTAAATCCTAATAGGAACCACAACAACAGAGATTTCTTGACTTCCTCTGGACCGGAAACTAGTCCAAGTTAGTTCGGTTAGACTCGCACAGCAGAAGAGAGTTCCCGTTTTATACCACTGAGTCGACGGCGATAAACGTCCGACAAAAAGACTCACCACAGTGGTCTGGTTTGCGGCATTTGAGTTACAACTGCTTACCGGCACTCGGCGAGTGCACTGATGGGAAGTCTTGCATCTTTGAATTTATAATATTAATAATAATAATAATAACAATAATAATAATAATAATAATAATAATAAAAATGTGAATAAAAACAATAATAAAAATAATGTGAATAAAAATAATAATAGTGACGTGCTTAGTTAGCGCATAAAAAATCTCTTCCTGCGGTGCAGACGGCGTACGTGTCGTTTCTTTCTTTTTTTTGCCAATTTTATATATCAGTATGTGTTACGTAAGAAGAAGAAATCCAGAACAAGCCTTGGATTACAACAGTCACTCTGAAGAAAATAGATGAGAGGAAGACGAAGAAAGACATAATCAATAAGAGTCCAACAAGGGCAGCAAAATCCGTAGCTCAGCAGCAGTATTCAGAATGCCTCAAGGCGGTTAGAAGATGGTGGCAGCTACACAAAGGAATACGAAGGATCTCTACGACGACACTAGAAAAGCTGGCGAACAAATATCGGCAAAGTAATGGGCCAGTGCAGGATAAAAGTAGAATCTGCTAACCAAGAAGAAAAACCAGCTGAAAAGATGTGAAGAATATTTTAGAGATTTGTTAAATAGACCTGCACCCGTAGAGATGATGATATACCACCTGCGGAAAACCCACTCCCGGTAAACTGTAATGTGCCAACAAGGGAGGAAGTGCGGCAGGCCATCTTAACGCTAAAGAATGAAAAAAGCAGCAGGTCCAGATGAAGTTTCAGGTGAAAGCCCTGAAAGCAGCAATATTTACATCATCAGAAATGCAAGGGAAGGTAATTGAGATTGTCTGGGAAAAGGAGGAAGTACCAGAAGACTGGAAGGAAGGATTTCTAGTGAAAGGTGACCAAAATGTTTTCGATAATCACAAGGAAATTATATTTCTGTTTGTACATGGTAAAGTTCTTCATCGGAATTTGTTGGAAAGATTAAAGGTAGCAGTGGAAAAGCAACTATGGGGCCATGAAGCAGCATTTAAAAAGGACAGACCATGTACTGACCAAATTGCAACGCTGAGGATTATAGTAGAGCAGTCGCTGAATTAGAATTCACTCTTCTATGTAACATTTATGGACTTTCAAAAGACCTTCGTAAATGTGGATAGAGAGAGACTTTTGAAACTGATGCGGTAATATGGAATATCTAAAACGTTTGTTATTCTGGTCAAGAACATGTATGATGGGACGTCTTGCAGAGTTGTTCATGAGGGTATTTAACAACTATCTCAGAGGGTGAGGTGAATAGCGGTGGATATATACCGAGACGCGAAGCGTCAAGGTATACATCTAGAGCTAGACAACGACCCTTAGAAGGATAGTTGTTTTAGTATTTACCAGAAGATAGAGATAAAATGCACTTTATTTTATCATTTTATTTTCTTCAGGACAAAATTTAAGTTTTTTTTCTATTTCTAGCACGCGCGCTTCGTGTACATTTGAGTTTTCGTTTACATTCTTCAGGGTTTTTTGAAAAACATAAATGTCGTGGATTTTAAGCAGATTTTGAAAGAAAACATTTTATCCTAACCAAAAAGCCAAATCTTGTTGTGCTCTTGGTGTTTTCTGGAATGGTTCCTCGTCCGGCTATAACGAACGGGTAACGCGACGCCATTTTGACTACCGCCACAAAATCAACTAGTAACCATGGATATTGCGAGATAAGGGAGCCAATCAGAGCGCGCGAAAATGGATATTGGTTGCTTTGGTAAATACTAATTGAAGTTAAGACACAGGCGTCTAACTGGGATGTTTATTATCCCCGTTGCTATTTTTGCTTGATGTCGATTGGATTATGAGGGAAAGTACTGAAGGTAGGAAAAATGGAATCCAATGGACCTTGTGGGATCAGCTAGACGACCCAGATTTCGCGGATGATATTGCTCTACTGTCACACAGCTACACTCAGATGCAGGAAAAGATCAGGTGCCCAGAAAAAGCAGCAACTAAACTGGGGCTATCAGTGGGCAAAGAGAAGACAAAGGTGATGAGGCTGAACAGCATCAACGAAAGTCCTGTTTTGCTGGCGAAGGGTAACATCGAGAAAGTCTCGTCTATCTTGGTATTATTTTGAGTACTAGCGGTGGTACGGACGAAGACGTCAGAGATAGAATTGGGAAAGCAAGAGCAGCCTATAATATCTTTCAGAAAGTTTGGGGGGACATCGCTATGTCACAAATGTCATCTCGGTTTTGCTGTATGGCTCTGAAACGTGGTGGCTTACGAAGATAATGTTGGGAAAGTTACAAGCTTTCATCAGCAAATGTCAGAGGAGGATTTTGACAGTATAATGGCCGCAGATGATCAAGAACGAGGATTTGTGGAGGAGGGCAAATCAAGAACCAGTGAAACTGCAGATACCAAGGAGGAAGTGGAAGTGGATAGGTCACACGCTAAGAAAAACAGGACAGACGCTCACATGGAACCCTTCTGGTAAACGCAAACGTGGAAGACCAAAGAATATGTGAAGGCGAAGCGTGGAAGCGGTATTGAAGGACAATGGTTATGGAGCTTATCTGTGGAGGGACTTGTAAGTAAGTCAAGAAGTTATGTATAGAGCAAACCTGTGTAACTGGGAGTATCTTTTTTTGTAACAGTTTTATTTTCAAATACTCATACTTTTGACTGCTAGCTGCTAAAACACATTTAAAAATAATTTTAGCAAGCAGGACAAGAAATTCTAATACCATAAAGCACCTGCGGGAGCCGCTAACAAATTTTTTTGCGAGAGTTTTCATGCATCCTCATTGCTTGTTCAGATAAAAACATTTTTCTTTCGAACCAGACGATTCAAAAACTCTTTCCCTCAACTATTCTTAAGGTAAAACAGATTAGAAAAAATGTCAATTTAATCGATCACTCCGAAAACGATTGCGGCTGTTTATTTTACTACAATGCATTGCGAACTTTACACCGCTAAAAGAAACTCAGAGAGGGTAACAGTTGCTCAAACACTTCCTTGTACTAACAACATTGTGTGTGTCAAATTTAAGGTTTACAGATTTTCACTATGCGTTTTTATGGGCAATTTTAGACATTGATGCGCTAGGAAGTATGGGTAAATACACAGGTCGCCATTTTTTGCGTAACTGTTGCTTGAAATATCATCATTAGTAAAAGTACTTTGCCCCATTTTTCACGATTGTTGCCAATGGGTCAAACGGCTGAGCGTGTTTCTCAAAACACAGTATTTGTACAAGTAACAGGTGAATTCATACTCACCAGTGTAGCCAAACACTTTAAGATGACGAACTTTCCTCACTCCAGGAGTGTCGAAAGGCACGATAATCATCGAGTGTCGTTTATGTCTAGGGGATGTGTTAAAACAAATTTCAGATTCGTATCTAACAGAAAAAACAAGTCTACCGTAAACGCTCTAATAAGCCCCAGGGGGGGGGACTTGTTTATTTTTTGACCTTCCACACGGGGGGCTTATTAGAGAGGAGGCTTGATTAAAAATTGTCATTAGCCAGAGACAGAAACATAACATGAAGTCCGGCTATCAAACATGTTTAATAGCAACTAGTAACTTTTTTGTTTCTCTGGCGTTTTAATCAGCACTTTTCAAAAACTTATAAAGATATAACCGTTAACAAAATGTGTATTCGATTCAGGACGCCTTGTTAATTAGCTTCATCATCTTTACGTTGGGAGAGGGGGGCGGGGGCTTAATTGAAATTTGAAGCTCTAGACGGGGGGCTTATTAGAGAGGTAGAGCGTTTACGGTATTCCGTGTAATTTTAAATTTTTTGTGCTTCAAGGGAGCATTAATATACCGGGTAACACAGATGCTTGGCGCCATATCTGCTTCAGCGTGCGTTGGTGTCTATTATGGTGAACTGTCATAAACTCGCTTTCACAGTCAAGAGTGAAAGTTAAAATTTAAGTAGTGTGATATGTTTTACTTCAATGATGAATCTTTTCAGTTAAAGCCAATTCTTCCACATATCTGACGTCAGAACCTCACTCTTTCTCCGCAGATCCACTATTTCTGAGCTGCCGGTACAGTGCGGCACATGACATGTTTTAAACTCGAATTTCTTTGAAAACCAGCGCGACACGAGAAAAAAAATGTTGAATATCGTTTCCACACCTTTAAAGATTTTGTTTGTCAAAAGTCAGTTCAGTTCAAATTAAAAGTTTCAAACATTTAATTGTTGTTAGTTACTGAAATCTATACAAAACTGCCGGACAAAATACTCCTTTTTCATCCTTTTTGTTTTCTTCTTATTCAAGTTTTAACTTGTCAAGCAACAAAATATTACGACTTGTATGTTTCCCCCATAGTCCTTAATCCTTTCAGTCACCGGCCAGTTTATCAAAACCTAACTTCTCCTACATACAAAATAGATTATTCTGTAATGGGAAAATGGAAATTGATCAAACATAGAAAACTCGGTACAGGTGTAGCACAGTTGGTAAGTGCGCGGCCTTCGGAGCTTGAATCCCGGATACTTCACGTCTGTTACGATTCCTTCTGATCAGTGTAACTGTTGGTTTGAATACCCGTAAAACGGAGCACTGACAGAGGGAGAGGGTAAAGGGCGTACCATCGATAACAGGGAAGTCCAAACAATTTAAGCTGTAAGTGGTTTCTTTTGGGCTTCCTTGCCACATGATTAATTAATCAACAATTTTGTGAGGTACTTTTAACGCATATATTTGTAATTTGGTGAAACAAATAAACTGAACTGAACTGAAACAGCACTCGCTGAGAGCTGAAAGAACTAACTACCGACGTCAAACAACGATACCTTTACCTTAACCTTTACTTAACTACCGAAGATGAAAAGCAAAATTCTCCTAAACTGGTTACAGTAAAAGAACGAGTGCTAGTTGGGAGAATTTATCAATACGCCATGTGGTCCAATCTCAGTACAAGAACGGGTTTCGCAAAGCTTTGGACTTCTCTGTCTCCCTTTAAAACATCAAACGTTTGGAAAAAAACCTTTTTCTGTTCGGTGGATCAGGCATCATTTCTATCATTAGTTGAACCTCACCTGGGAGCGTCGTTTCCTGCCGATTTTCCCATTACAATTAGCACCTTACACCGCGGATCACCAGCGCCTGTAAAGGGTAACAAAGGTTGTACATAAATACTGTATAGGCGGATTTTGTTTACATTTGCCTCATCAACATAAATAAAACTTCAACATTGAGACAAAATAAGTCCAAAATTCGATAGAGTATCGCAAGTGAATAATCATTGAAAGAATACTTTGAGAGAAAGGAGACTTCCACAGTTGTTAAAATAAATTACAAGGATTGTTTGGCTGGGTGGCAAGAGTTGCCTCAAAAGTTTTAAAAGGCTCATTTCTCCGAAAGTATCAAATGTATCATGCTAAAACTTTGACTGATAACTAAGTGCGCTACACTCTACCGAGTTTTCGACTTATTGTGTTTTAATGTGGAAGTTAGATTTACGCTTTTATTTTGTAAACAGTGAAATCCGCCTATACTTTAGGGTTACATCGTATTTAAAATGTTTTTTTTCTTGTCGCGCTGATTTTCCGAGAAAATCCAGTTTGAATGTGCGTGTTTCGGGTCGTTTAGGGTCGTTGACTGTTTTTGTTGTCATAAACTCGCTGTAAAAGCCAAGAGAAAAAGAAAACCTTAAATTGTGTGGGATGTTTCAGTTCAGGCCAATGCTCCCCCACATCTGACTTCACAGCCTCACTCTTTCTCCGCTACCCTGAGCCGCCAGTACAATGCGGCACGTAACTTGTTTTTAACTCGAAGTTTTTGGAAAATCAGCGACACACGAGTAAAAAATGTTTAAATATCATTTTCACACTCTTAAAGATTTTGTCTGACACAGTCGATTGTAGCGTTCAGTTACTATACTTCTCGGCTACTAATGTTAGCTGTGTGGCGAAATCGACTAAATTTTGGTTTTTTGTCTTGTAAAGAAGTCACTTAGTCTGGCTTGAAGCATGGCTAAAATTTTGTAACCCTTCAATGGTGTAATGTTCAAAACTTTCTCGTCCAAAATGTTAGCCTTCTTTCAGGCGGTTGGACGTTCTTTTTTCAGAGCAGAAAAATCACAGGGCACGCCGGATTGCCGCCATCGTGGATTTCGTGGCGAGTTTCAGCTGACGTCATTGTTTACATTCTTCTTCATTAGCATACAACTTAAGTTGGAGAAAGAACAAAAATAAACAATAACTTACTTCATAACTTGAGAATGCTTATCAAAATTAATGTGTGACCGAATTTTCAGTTCTGTAAGTGTAATTTCAAAGAAGAAATCACTGCTCAAAAAACTGCAAAACAGCTGGAGGCAAGAACGATAATAAGCCATGCCATATGTTCTTTGTAAAATTTCCAATTTTTAAAATCACATCATAGAAAAATTACTCATTAGACAAACTGTAAATTATTATCTTATTACTTAATGTCAATTGTCACAGCTTTTGTAACACAGTACGTAGCTATTTACAAATTGTCTTTGATGCCGTAACAAACGGCGCTGACTCCTGTGCGACCCTCCTCGACTATGTGTTGTCTTTGACGAAGAAATTAGAAATGATTTCTACTCGGCTGAGCGCAGCGAAAGAGAATAGAGCTAAAGAGTAAAAGTAAATTAAATTGGTGCATTTATATAGCGCATTTTTCCATGTACATGCTTAAAGGCACTTTACAATGATCAGTTTACCCCCAGCGGACCGGAAGCATATATAGGCGCAATAGGCAGTCGCTTCAAAGCGGTCCATGTTTGCTGGTACTCAATTTACCAACCCCGGAGGGATGGAAAGCTGAGTGGCCTTTAGCGGAAAAAAGGTCACGCAAATATTCAACCCTCAACTAGGCCGGGGATCGAACGGGGGACCTCAGGATTTGGAGGCAGAGATCTTTCCACTGCATCAACCAATCCGCTATAAGAGATTTGCTAAACAAATACGAAAACTTACCGCTGCTCCACCATTTGGTGCCATTGATGACGTATTCACTCCCGTCGCGTCTGATCTCACACTCCATATTTGTAGCGTCTGACGACGCCACGTCTGGTTCTGACAAGGTTCACAGAAAACAATAATCTCTATACAACTTTAAAAGGATGTGTGAGCCAGACATTAACAGCTTTATGAAAGCATGAAGACTACAACAGAATGAGAATGTTACAAAAGCTTTTAACGGCTATAAAAAGAACTAACGAAAAAAACAGAAAAACAACTCAGAATGAGAAAAGTTTGAAAAACTTAATCTGTTTTTAGGGCTAATTACTTAGTGCATGACGTTTTTAAACCCCCTTTAGTCATTAGCCAATAAAAAAACGCCTTTAGATAATATGTTTTATCAAATCTTCAACCTCGAATAATGCATTTCGAGCTTTCTGATTGGTTCACTCAATCTCAGTTATCCGGCTCAAATACCAAACTGGCCATATATGGAAACTGACTGTGTAGTGTTCCATAGATGATTTATAGCCAATTCGGCTCCACCCGCTTCTTTGTATCGGTAATCACATGGGGCCAGTAAAATTTAGGATTAATTTCACGAGTGTTTTCAACTTTTTATCTAAAATTGCCGAGTCGCAAATTTGAAAAAAAAGTGAAAACACAAGTGATATCAAAACTAAACTTTATGAGAAACCAGGCGATTACATGTTTATTCGACATCGTGGACAAAATTCTTGATTCTCAGCGGTATCCACGAGAAAGCGTTGCACAACGTAATTCATTTATCCCAAGTTTCTTCGAAATTGCCAGAGATGTAAGAAAAATTTGCAGTCTCTGAAAACATTCGGAAATCTTCAGAAGAGGTCAGTTGAAATCGTTTTTAAGGATTTTTAAGACTTTTTAAAATTTTCGGAGAAGCTTCGCAAATTTTCGGAAGTTTACCAGCGACCAATCACCGCTAAGTAATTTTGCCTTGAATTAAGAAAAAATGCCCCCGTGATTGTCCAATCAGCTCCAAGTAATTCTGCCCCCTATTTTATAAGGCTATTTACCATCTCATATATCTAACACGGGTTCTTCGAGTAATGTTAAATATACTCTTCGCGTGTCAAGTGACAGAAGCCACCACTCACGAGGGGTAAGCTTGCCTTTACCATCTTTAGTACAAGGACTTCTTCTCGGATAAGGACGTTAAACTGTAGGCCCAGTCTCTCAATCTCCTATTGGGGGGCTTAAAACAACCCACAACACTTGTCGAAAAAGAGTAAGGTGATCCTGGTGTGATGGTCTATCAACTACTAACTGAGGGCAATTCTTAATGTATATCAATGTGAGCCGTACATAGCAGACGATCTAAGACCCTCAATACCAAAGTAGCCTGTGAACAGGCTCTCTGTTCGAGCAAAGGGGAAAAGCATATCGAGTGGCAAAGACACGAGTACGAGTTGGTGAGCCGCTCTATTTACTTCTCCACTTTCCTCAAACAGAGAGCCTGTTTACAACTATACCAAAGTCAACTGTAAATCTTTGTAAGAGCATTGAGGTTATTTGAAATGCTCCAAAAACATTTCATTATTATTTCTATTGTTATTATTATTATTATTATTATTACTATTATTACTATTATTATTATTACTATTATTATTATTACTATTATTATTATTACTATCATTATTATTATTATTATTATTATTATTATTATTATTGTTGTTATTATTATTAGTAGTATTTCAACAAGAGGAGTTAGAAACAAAGACCAGCTGCCAATCATGCTAGTTCTTTTAGGGATTACTGTACGATACGAACTAGTATTTTGTGGTAAAGGATCTAAGATACACAACCCAATCATATCACACAGCAAATATGATATCCCCTGTGGTGCTTACCTGTCATGCAATAAGCTGAGCGTATTTCACCTCTTAACAAAAAGTCTAATATGCACAACCCTTTAGTATCACGTAATAAATATATCCTATGTTACTTACCTGTCATGCAATATGCTGACCGTATTTCACCCCTTAATAAAGGGTCTAGCCACTTTTTCTTCTGTTCTGAACTCCCATAAAGATGCAACACCTCCATATTTCCTGAATCTTAAAAGACAAAAAACAAAACAATGTCTGAATCTTCTGCCAAAACAAAGTTCTAATAACCCCCCGGATAAACTGGTTAGGCGATAACTCTATGACGTTGCAAAAGCGGTCTCTTTCAGCTGCACGTGGTTTAATACTTGCCAATAGCTAATCAATGTATATTAATCTTAAAACGTGGATCTTTGTTTGTAATGTAATAAGTCAAAATGCATCTTAGTCTTTACGGGCTTTTGTAACTAGCTTTTGCTAGATTCCCTGCTCTGACCACGGCTGTAAGCGGATGTTTGGGACTGTAGTTTGGAAGACCAGCAACTCTCCTGACAGAAACTACAGTCAGGTCTTAGTAGGGACTACCTGAGCTAACCCTAAATATGAGAGTTTCACTCATTGTTACTTGATGAGCCGACTATTATTTGATTGGTTGTTTGAGGCAAAGGTTTCTTTGTTTAAGGTCCCAGGGTAGTTTAGATTCGAAAAGATTTTACTAGTAACATTACGTCAGCTGAAACCCGCCATAAAAATCCCCGTTACAACTCTAAAACAGGCTTCAGCTGACAATCCACACAACAGCCAAGATGATAACACATAGTGTTGTCCTAATGTGGCATATACAAGTGCAATATAAAACTTCGAATGAGGCATTGCCACTGGAAATTGGGAATAGTCCGAGTTTCGGCGATCTACAGCATCATCAAGGACCCCATCAACCCATACAAAGGAAAGAGAACAAGTTCGGATTTGAACCCACGACCTACGAAACCCAATTGTTCAAAGACCGTTTAGCACTAACCAAGGGTTAAACTTTTAATCTACATTGTTGTTTCCAACCTCAAAGAAGATGGAATTGAGCTGTAATTTTGGAACTGACAAGTGCTTTTATCGGTGAAAAATTCAAACAGTATTACAGAAGAACCGTAAACCTTTCCTCAAAAAAGAAATTACTGCTTGAATTTTGGCTTAACCAAGAGTTAACCAGCCTTTGAACAACCCAGCCTAGATCTACGTCGCTCTAACCAACTTAGCTATAGGCTCTACCCAAACTCAAACTCCGAGCTGATCCTGCAGCTTAGTTGGTTAGAGCGATGGGGTCCCTTGAAGATGCTGGCAAGGCCACATTCAAAGTTATATATTTGATAACAAAACAACTGTCAGTTTTTGGTTTACCCAAAAGATGGGACTGTCAACCTTCATGCATGACACTGAATATCGTTTGAGCTGTACCACGGGCAATGAGATAACTGTGATTTTGACACTAGCTACCAGGTACGCTAGGCGAGTCAAGGGCAGTGGTCGTAAATCGGTTTTTCTTTGACCTACGGTGTATTTCTGATTGAAGGAAAGCTCAGCTCCACCCCAAAACTATTCTTTTATATGTTTATATCACAGGCTTCCCAAACGTAAAATTCGACTTTTTTCCATGCATCTACGAACCTTATTACGATGGACTTCATGTACTTA
>JAOBRD020661272.1:0-15004 GCA_027575215.2 Hydrozoanthus sils
CCCTTCCCCCCCACGAGATCAACTGGTCCGTCCCTATCCCTAACTCCGCTTGCTTACAAGCATTCGGGGCCAAACTTTTTAACTTTATTCGTAGCGTCCGGGAATAAAAAGATCCACTTCACGTTCTTTTTTCCCAAACGTAAACAGTTAAAGAATTTGTTTCTGTCACTGCAACCAGTCTGTGTTTATTACTAAGCATAAATTATCTTTGCAAATTATTATAATTAAATGTCTCAAAACGTTAACGTTTTTTTAAACGTTTCCCATTGAACCATTTAGAACTCAATGAGCATTTATTAGGTCATTTTCGGAAACTAGGTATTAACGCGAAATGAACATTAATATTAGTACGCGGGAAAGTTCTAAGAGTGTTACTTTCGACAGTTATTAACAGCAATAATTTTCCTTCAAAAACGTTGGATCAATTGTATCATCATTTTTGTTTAACAAGAACTTTAACGGGATCATAAGTAAAGTATACTGTTGTACTGTTTTCTCGGAGATTTTGTTTTGTCAAAATACAAAGTGATTTGCCTAATCGAGCTAATTTTCTTGAAAAAAACCCCTTGATTAACGCGTTAATTTTTTATAGGTGAAAAAGTTTGCCTCCTCGAACCGCGTATTAATCACGGTCTGTAAATTAAGTGAAATCGGCATTTTAGGTAACTAAGATAAACGTCGGTTCTGAGATTAACAGAAGGTAATTTAATCATTCTAAACATTTTACTTTGTGTTATTGAATTTTGCGTTATCGAATTTACTTTTTTTTGCGTCATTATAGACATTAGATGCTTATAATCAATAATAAAGGTGCCTAGACAAAATAGAGAACAAATCCCACCCCTACCTAATCTTTAGCCAGCCAAAACTTTATTCCTACCCTAACCTTATGTAGGAATAGGGGGGTAACTTTAAATAAACCTGAAACTGATCGGGGCGGATTTAGTATACAAAAAGTTGCAAGCCGCACTCATTAAAGAGAAAACAATGTTCTTGACTATACGCATTAGGCAAGATAAAAAATAAAGTTCGAAAATCAACCATGAAGGATTTATTTCATTCATCAAATTAACACATCGATTAATCGAAACCTTACTTAGATTTTACTTGCTTTACCATAACCATATCAGTTCTTATCGAGTTCTTAATTTTATAACATATTTTCGAACCATTTTCTTGCATCGTTCTATATCTAAACAAAAATGACTGTTGGGCAGTGGTTTGATGTTCCATCTAAGCAATCTTCTCACAGACGTAACCAGCTTGCCAGTGCTGTACTATCTTATCACAACGTAAATCATTCCAGGTTCCGGCCAACGAGTTCAACACTTTTCGGTTAGGATCAGTGTACATGTGAGCACAAGGTTCTTTGGCGTTTCCATTTGGTTCCCCTGCGGCCCAATTTTTGTACTGTGGCAAAGAACCATCGACCCAGTGGAACTTTTTATCACTTCCCCAGTAACGCAGCCCGATCCACATAATTCTTCTTTTCGGTGCAAATTTCATTGACAACTTTAGCACGAAGTCATTTTCGGCTTCTGAAGAAATCTTTACCAAAGTGGCACCTAAACGCCGGCAGATTTGTTTTGCTTGGTCCCCTGTGGTGACGGAGGGGCTAACATGATAGCAGAAACCCTGATACTCAGTCCAACCACATTTGCAATCTATAGCGTACAGTAAACAAAACAAAATCGTGAGAACGCGCTTCATCTATCATCAGGTTTTGTCATTTTAGAGATTTTAGTTTTTTCCCCAAGTTTTGCGCGCGGTTGCATCACGTTCGCAGCTGCAAAAGTTTACAATGATTAAAACTGAGTGAAGAAATCGGTATTCATTCATAAAAAAAAGCCTTTCTTCCGTTGATGAGAAACTTGAACTTGTTGCTTTATTGAACTTTGCCTAACTTAGCAACTCTTCAACAACTACTGAAAACACCTTGGCGGTTAAGTGCGGATCTTACTGAGAAAATCAGGCCATTGTGCAATAAGCAGGAATTTGAGGCACTTTTAGTCGATGAAGACATCAAGAACGAACTATTCAAAATTGTATGAAGGTTTAAACAAAGCAAGCTGAAAAAAATTAAAAACAAAAAACAGACAACGTCTATAACTTACCACACAAGGCTTGGTCGATCTGGATGACCAGAACCAGAGCTGCGATTGCTGCCAAAAGTTTGTTCATCTTTGGTGTTTAAGTCTCAGTGCTCGTCAGTCGTGGAAGTGGCGATCAAAGATGAAGAGAAACTCTTATTTATTGGCATAGACCACATGTTTAACAATAATCTAAAAATAAATACCTACGTTGTTAGAAAATGCACTTTAAGAAAACCATTAACTTTTCAGACAGACGTCGCGATCAAGAATGCAACGGACAAACAAACGGTCCTATATATAAGATTAAACTGATAGCTACTGTACCTTTATAAGTGTTTTCTGGTCGGCTACTCATCTATAGATGTGAAACAGAGATAATAACGGTTCAGATATTGGATAAGCTGGTTTGGAAGTCAGGACGAAACAATGGAAAAGGAGTTACCCTACTCGAGGAGTAGGGTAAGATTAGCTGTTAGACAGAAGTGCAATGAATTCATGAAAGTGAACTTTTTCTGAACAGCATGCCAATCGCTCGTTCACCCATGGCCGCCCATTCTTGCTGTTTTTTTTATGCGAAATGTTTTGGGTCAACTATAAAATCTTTTAATAATAAGCGAATTCACTCACAAACAAATAAGCCTTCTGAAGTTAAAAGTTTATGTACACTAGACTGTTCTTTAGTTTCCGCAAAAAGAGCAACTCATTTTTTAAGTATATGCTCCTCTCAATTATCAAACCATGATGAGCGATGTTGAAGAGTTCAATAAACATGTAGTTGTTTATCGTAGTAAATGAACCAATCACCATGTATGATTTTAATAATAGAGAATATGGTTCCGTTTCTCATTCTTATTATTGATCAAACAAAACACGGTTAGCCTGTCAGAGTGAAACATCTGTCTAACAGGAAATACACTTGATGGTGGTCATTCAACCAGTGAAAAATTTGGTTTGAGCCAACTATATTTTCTTCTACTCAATCAAGAACCCTTTGACTTGCTGCTTTTTGGCCTTGACACCCTCCAAAATTCAACAACAGAAAAAAAAAGTGATATAAATGATTATAACCAGGAATTATAATTATTGTGAAGGCGCAGCTCAGCGAGGTCGTACCAAAAACATGCATGTAAAGGCTAATTTATTACCCACAGACAAGGGATACAGACATACACACATTTAGGACCTCGAAGCACAGCTCCACAGCCAGATAGACTTTTTTTAGAGGGAGGAAAATCCTCGGTGTGAGATCTTGACCAAGGATTTGTTCCCGAGTTCACATAGGTGGGAGACACGACTGCTAATCGCTCGGCCATCAAGCTGCATTGGTGTTCCATAAGTTATTGTGATGCTTTTGGAACCCTGTAATGGCCAAAAGCGGGTCAGTTTCATTATGCATTTTTGGTTTCGAGCCCCCTGGGATAACATACTCGACTATTTGACGTCTATGAAGTCGTTTTAAAGATCATTTGTTTCTTTACTTCCTCAGTTCATCCATTCCCCCGCTCGTTCGTTTTTTCAGCTCGGTTCTCACTTGCGAGAACGAAGAATCGATATTGATGTACAGTGAAGCAAAGCATTTCATTATATCACCAAAATTTTCTATTTTATATCTCCGTAGTTACATATCTCTTATTAAAACTATATAAAGAAACGAAAACTGAGGGAGAAGTCTTTTTGGGACCTGGCATTTTCTAAAAATTTTCACCCAAACAGGGTTGACATGCTTTCTAGCAATACTACTGGATAGGAAAAATTGTTGTAGTTGGGTTAATGCATATACCAACATACGACCAAATAAGTGGCCTTTTAAGATGCTGTCTTGTTTTTTATCAGATATTCTTAAAAGGCCCTAGTTTTCAGTGTTTGGAAGAGCTAAGTTTGCAATCTCATGGTAAATCAGTTGTTATAGTTTGAACGAGATAACGCCTATTTCTTATATAAACAGCAACAATTCGATAAAATCCAATACACTGTGCAACAATTTTTTCCCTACCACGAACGTGTATTTAATGCGAAATATTTTGGACCTGCAAAAAAATCTTTCAGAAGAGTTGAACTCGCTACTGAAATCAATGTTTGTGTACTTTGTGTTAATAAACCTAGTTTTTTTTTTAGTATTCATGCCCTTTCTCAGTTGTCTAAGTATTTTTTTAACTATGTATAAGCGTGTATATTACTGATTGGTTTCGTAGTAAATGAGCCAATATCCTCGATTGTAGTCAAGACAATACGGCTTCCTTTCGTCGTCTTAAGCGCAACTTCCACTTAGTGATCATAGTTAGCGCTTGCTGTCAAACCTTCAAAATATACAACCGCACCCCTTCCTCCTGGCAAGTGTCATGGTAACTTGCTCGAATTTAAGAACAAGTTTGCCTTGTAATAGTTTTTCATTCTTAGTACCGACATCTTGAAATCCTGTTTAATTGGCTTAGTTTTTTTGGTTAGGCAAAGATACTTTGGTCACAATTTTTGGTCGAAGTTGTTGCACAAGACATGCGAGCTCTCGTTTATTTGTCGTTCCCCTCTAAAACGGTTCAAATCATGCAATTGTTGCTACCTAAAGGAGTAAGTTTAATTTTTTACGAGTCTTCCACACGCAGTGCACGTGAAACTTAAAAGCTTTCTTAACCTGATTAGTTAACAGGAGTTAACGTAACAAATCATTACATTAGAAGTCAAAATTCAAGGGTCATTTAGCAAATCCAGCGCTCAGAGTCGGTCCAATAGCTTCCCATACAGGACTTTGGAGTTATTGAATTGATTTCTCGCGAGCGCGCTTAGATAATCGTTTCTTCTCTTTAATTTATTGCTTTAAAAGTCTATTAATCAAATATTAAACTTGTATTGGTTGCCACAAAAACGCAGACGTGAGTTATGTAAAACTGGGTTCGTTTCTTTAGGGTGGTGAGGGATCAAACAAAGATGCAAAAGATGACATCAATGTAATCTTTGCTGGTGTGGCGCGACATCCAGATGGAGATTCTAGCTTTAATATTTTAAATATATAGGTAAAGTTGTTTTTGGTTATTCAGCACACAAGTGTGGAAAATTTTGGTCACACATTGGATATTCTGTTGTATTGACTGCAAAGTTTTAAACTTCAGTAATCCTATGCAGTAATGCATGTCAGCTCCGTTTAGCTAACACATTTTTGATATCGCCAGATGACCTGAAATAAATATGAAAATCAAACCCTCTAGCCACAAGCACAGAGAGTCGGAACTGCGTTTATTCAAACCGCCACTCAACTACTCGAGAGGAATGGGCGGTTAAGGGTGAACGAGCGAACGATGACATATAGTAACACCAAACTGAAAATCATAGACGTTTCAGAAATCGTTTTAATTCAGTTAAGATCATGCAATACTAGCCTCATTTACAAATAGCAAGAAGTGCTGCATTAATTCGAAGGGGGGCGTGAGGCAGAAAAAAAGAAGTGTTCCAGTCCTGTATTGCAGCTCTCGAATATAATGTCTTACTACACTTCTATATGCTTTGTTACAAAAACGCAGAAGCAATTTCTGGAAAAAAGACTTTCTTTCATTGGGGTGGTGAGGGATTAAGCGAAGATGTAAAGTAATGTATAAAATTGTTAATTTCCGCTCTACAATATAAAAAATTAAATATTAGCGTGTTTAGCTAAAACAATGTTTTACATCAAAAGAACAATTAATAGGTAAAGAAAATAAAAAGGATAGGCCCAACTTCGGGTATCATGTGAACCCGGGCGAAGACCCATTCGCTGAGCCGACAACTTTTGTACTGCAACTATACTAAGATTCGGCATATTGAATAAAATAAACAAAAAATACACATATATAACATGTGCTATGACACAGATAATTTCAAAAGAGCAACATAAAAGTATGTCTGCGATAAGTGTTCCTAAATGGAATAATTTAGCCGTCCTGAAGTTGAAAGGTGTCGTATAATAATTCCGCTTGTTTTCAGACTTTTTTTACTGTAAAAACAAAAAACAGCAATATCCACTTTACGTTCTTTTTTTGCAAATGTGAACAGTTAGAGAATTTGTTTCTGTCACTGCAACTATCTGTGTTTATTACTAAGCATAAATTATCTTTGCAAATTATGATAATTAAATGCCTCTAAACGTTAACGTTTTTTTAAACTTTTCCCATTGAACCATTTAGATCTCAAAAAGCATTTATTAGGTCATTTACAGAAACTAGGTATTAACGTGAAATGGATATTAATATTAGAAGCGGGAAATTTATATGCGCATTAATTGGCGATAATTTTAATTTTCTGGCTCTATAATTCAGACAGCAATAATTTTCCTTCAAAAACGTTGGATCAATTGTATCACTCGCTCCATATGCTTCGCTGTTTCTTGTTTTAATTGACTCCATCCATATGTTTGTTTGTTTAACAAGAACTTTAACGGGATCATAAGTAAAGCATACGGAGTCGTGGAAGTGGCGATGAAAAGTGAAGAGAAACTCTCTTATTTATTGGCGTGGATCACTCATTTGACAATAGTCTAAAAATAAAAACCTACGTTGTTAGAAAATGCACTTTGAGAAACCATTAACTCTTCAGACAGATGTCGAGATCACGAATGTAACGGATAAGCAAATAGCAACCACCATTATCTGTGTTGGTCGGCTACTCATCTCTAAATGTGTAACAGAGATAACAACAGTGAAAATATTGGATACGTAAAGACGATGAAGCTAAAAAACAAGGCGTCTTGTATTGAAAATACATTTTGTCAACGGTTATATCTTAAGCTTTTGAAAAGTGCTGATTAAAACGCCAGAGGAACAGAAAGTTACTAGTTGCTATTAAACGTGTTTAATAACAGGACTTCATGTTATGTTTCTGTCTTTTGCTAACGATAATTTTTGAATTGCCCCCTCCTCTCTAAGAAGCCCAGCTGATTTGAAAGTCAGGGCGAAACAATGGAAAAGGGAGTTACTCTACTTGAAGAGAAGGGAGGATGCCGTTTGGTCGCTAACCCATGAGGCCCCGCCCATTCTTGCTGAGTAGCTGAGCGGCGGTTGAAAGCACTAAACCGGCTCTTCATGATCGTGGTTTGAACGTTTGTTTATCATGTTTGCTCAATAGAGCACGTTGTAAGTAGCTTTTTGGGGTTAAGTATAACTTTAGAGAGAGAAAGAGACCTCTTACTACTATAAAAAGAAACCAAACCTGTAAGACAAGTCTTTTGGGGATTTGGCATTATTTAAAATTTGTCACCTAAACAGGGTTGACATGTTTTCTAGCAAATACGTGTCATTACACTGGAATACCAATATACGACGAGATAAGTGGTCTTTTGAGATGCCGTCCTGTTTATTGTCAGATATATTAGGCCCTACTCTTCAGTGTTTGGAAAAGCTGGATCTAAGCTTGCAACATTTAGTTTTGGTCAGTTTCTAGTTTGAGCAATTGCATCTTTCGTATATAAACATGCAGAAACAGTTATTTACAACAAACCAGTTCGCTGTGTATCTTTTCTACCAAGAAAATTTATTTTAATTTATGCGAAACATGTTTCAGGTCTGCAACAAAATCTTGTAAGAAGGATCGAATTCGCCAACAAAAAACAAAGGCTATTGAAGTTAAAGTTTGTGTATACTATAGACTGTTCCTTTTTTTCCGCAAAAGACCAACTCGTTTGTTTTTTTGTATTTGCTCCTCTCCATTACCAAACCATATTGAACTACGTTTAATAGTTGAATAAGCATGTAGTTGTTTATCGTAGTAAACAGGCCAATCATCATGCATGATTTTAATAAAATAGAATATGGTTTCCGTTTCACATTCTTACTATTGATCAAACGGAAAACAGTTACCCCGCCAGAGTGAAACATCTGTCTAACAGGAAGTACACTTGATGGTGGTCATTCAGCCAGTCAAAATTTTGGCGTGAGCCAACTATTATTTTAACTCAATTAGGAATCCTTTGACTTGCTGCTTTTTGATCTTGAGACCTTCTAAAATTCAACAAAAAAAACTTAATGATATAAATGATTATAACCGGGAGTTATAATTATTACGAAGGCCGCTGCTCAACGATCGAGGTCGGGCCAAAAACATGTAAAGACGCACTTATTACCCACAGACAAGGGAGACAGACAGACACCCATGTACGACCTCGAAGCACAGCTCCACGGCCAGATAGAACTAGCTGGGTGTCGATTTTGGGGAAGGAGGGAAACCCTCGAAGTGAGATTGAAATCAACAAATCTCATCCCACTTGCGGAACCAAGGATTCGGTCCCGGGTCCACATAGGTGGGAGACACGAGTGCTAATCGATCGGCCAAATGACTGAATCAAACAGCTCCTATGATCGTTTATTTGTTCAATGGCTCCCCTATTTCAACTTTTGCAGCATTCCACCCACACTTTCAACCATTGTGATATGTTTTCGTGTAGATAATACGTTAGGTAATAGATCATCGATGAACAACACTCTAAATGAATCATTTGCTTCATCCATGATAATTGCTGTTTGCCCACCGTTGTCAAACGTTCCCTGAGGCAAATATTTATTTTTTAGTTACTGTTAACTTCTGCGTGTAACATTTTTTTAACAAAAAGCAATGATTACTTTGTCAATAAACAGCTGAATAAAAGTTGATTTAGTAAAAATAATTTTAGCTTTTTGGCGCTTCTTGATTTGCAACATTTTAGAGCGGAGCTTGGCAAACTGGGAGGGCATATCGACGGCCACTTTCTGAGCCTCGCATTATCTAGAACATAGTCTCGATCTGCCTAGTTGGAGCTCTTGTGGCAGTATTCTTTCCTTTAGTTATATGACATGCTGCTAGGTAGAATTGCTTTTCCAGATGATAAATGAGGAAAGCTCGGAAATTCTAACGAGTGGTCGCGGCAACTTATTTGTGAGGATTTGGTGTTCCATACGTTATTGTATTGCTTTTGAATCCCTAATGGTCAAGAGCGAGAGCTTCATTATGCAGTTTTGATTCCGAGTCCCCAGGGTTAACATGCTCGACTATTTGACGTCTATGAAGTCGTTTTCAAAAGCATCCATTTCTTTCCTTCCTCAGTTCATCCATTCAACCGCTCGTTCGTTTTTTTCAGGTCGGTCCTCACTTGCGTGAACTAAGAATACAGATATTGACGTACAGTGAAGCAAAACCTTTCATTATATCACCAAAACATTCTATTTTATATCTCCGTAGCTACTACTATAAAAAGAAACGAAAACTGTGGGAAAAGTCTTTTTAGGATCTGGCATTTTCCAAAATTTTTCATTTAAACAGGGATGACATATATGCTTTCTAGCAAATACTCTGGATAGGATTCATTTATTACATTGAAATACCGCTGTTTTACCACCAAACAAGTGGTCTTTGAAGAAGTTTTAAACTTTGAACAGTAATTCTATGCAGTAATGCATGTCAGCTCCGTTTAGTTAACACATTTTTGATATCGCCAGATGACCTGAAATAAACATGAAAACAAAACCTTCTAACCACAAGCACAGAGAGTCGGAACTGCGCTTATTCAAACCGCCACTCAACTACTCAACAGGAATGGGCGGTTAAGGGTGAACGAGCGAACGATGGCATATAGTAACACCAAACTGAAATTCATATCAGACGTTTCAGAAATCGTTTAAATTCAATATGTGATATCATGCAATACTAGCCTCATTTACAAGCAGATTAATTCGAATGGCCAAGTGAGGCCGGACAGCAGAAGAATTATCTAGTTCTTTGTTGAAGCTCTCGATTATAATACTTATTACATCAAACATTGAACTTTTATATAGTTAAAAAAAACGCAGAAGTTATAATCTTATTAGGGTGATGATTGATTGAGCGAAGATGTATAAGATGACGTCATTAGCCGTAGCTGGTTTAGCATGGCGACCCGATGAAGATCTTAGCTTTATATGGTGTTACTGCTTGTCTCGTGATGTCCTTCAACTTATCAAAACACATTTAGACTTGTGAAACTTCTTCAGTAGAAACAAACGGCTAGATGAAGCTTTACAAATATCTCAAACATTAAATATGGAATTGAACATATATCAAAGCTATTGCATTTGAAAACGACCCTTTTAACTTCCGCTTACAATAAGCCTTTTATATTAGAAAACACAAACCAACTCTTATTAAGTACTCCCGAGAGGAATGTAGCGAATGAATTCTTAGCCCTTTTTTTTTTAAACTCAACTTTGTTGTGTTCATATCTCATTTATCCTGCCGAGCCTTTGTTTGTTTGTGTCCATTCATTCCGTATAACTTTATACAAATTATTTTACACTAGACCAGTTATTCGTTCTCTCACTCCCTGATGATGCGGTTGACCGGCAAAAGCTAGGACATTTTGCAACAACATCAGAACATTTTAACAATAGTTTTTGGCCTTAGTTCAATTTTAATTTTTATGGAATAAAAGAAGAATCATTTCTGACAAGAAGAACAATGCAATAGGAGTTTGTACCTGCCTGTCCAACCAAGAAACTGGGAAAACGAAACAAAAATTGACTATGTGGTGGAATCATATATAAACACATCTGAAACTAGCCGGTGTAGTGGCCTATGAATCGTCATGAATTGGAAACCTGCCCAAACCATTGTGTTGTGACGTTGGCAGACACCTGACCCGCTTTAGTTTCCAGTCGACTCAGCTCCATGTACAAATAGGGGGAGTCAAAAATTCTCATCTGCTTAAAACTACGGAAACCGCAGATAAACACCGGTTTGATGGAAATTTCTATCTGATAGGAACGCTTCCTTTCCTTGTTTAACTATAATAGAAGCATATGTTATAGAGATAACTGTTGTTTTGTAATTTATCCCATTGGATTCCCCCTATTACGTCAGAACTTTCGTAATTTACATATTCGAAAAACCTTAATATGTCAGTAGCCAAAAGAGTTATCTTAATGAAACAAACAATATTTTTTTTGTTTTTCAAAAACCTTTCTAACAAACCAAGTTTCCTTATTTTGATATATACACTTTTACTTTACAAGGAGTTCCAGTTGATGTTTTATCAACTATTTAAAAGGCTCAGTCATCTTTTTTGTATGAAATTATAAATCTTTTTATTTTATTAAAACCATTGGCTCAAATTAATTTATGATCAAGGATTCTTCTATTGCTACAGATTGTTCCTGAACAAATTGTTAATTTCCGCTTCACTTAAGTCCATACACCAATGAAATTATTATTTAAAAAAATATTGATATTTGTCCAAGATGAAAAATGTTTTCCAACAGAAATAGGAATGTAGTTAATAGACAAAAAGATTCTCGGAGTTGAAGCATGACGTGTGTAGTCATACTAATTTTTTTAAAAATTAATGACTATTAAAGTACTGGTTTGGGTCCAACATGCTACTTTTTTCCCAATTTTAAACAAATGCAACATTTAAATTCATGCATCGTTTTACGACTTAGTTGCAAAAGTCAAGCCGCTCCTAAAAATTGATTTTGAAAAGCTATTTATGACACCACATTTAAGACTTTCTGATGATAGAGCCGCAATTCCGACTCCAGAAACTTAAAGTAAAAGTTTTAGCTAAATCCGTTTCATTTAAAAAATCTTCTATTTATGACACCATGCGGTAATAACAGTATCGTTGATAACTGTAGGCAAGCAGTAAACATGCTTTTATTGGCCCACTGTGTTGCAATTTTTGTTGTTTTGCTTGTGTTTACCGGCACAATAATTTTGTTATTGGACCAATCACAGCGCCCGTACAATCTTGATTATAAATATCATTTTTAAAAATAAAACAAAGCCTAGTGATCGTTTTTTCTATTATGAATGCTGTGAGTACTTTTTGACTAACTAACAGATTACTTTCAGTATGATTAATTTTCAATCCAAAATGAAGGTTATCAAGGGTGTGGAAAGGGCAAAACTTAAAGAGAATCTTAGAGGTTCTTGCTTTACTACAAGTTATTTCTGTTCCACTAGTTAACATGCTTATTGACGCCAGCTTTACCTTAAGAAAAAGCATATTAAATGTGAATGGCAAACAGATGAGGTTATCGTGCACTTTTTATGCATAATAAGTACTTTTTGCAATTAAATATATAGACATTTTTCCCTAAACATTATTACAGGACTCCAAGTTGTTGGACATAGTGAAATCCATGTTTTTGGATTGATTCGTTTTTCTGCGTTACTATTTTTAACAAAGAGACAGAAACAAGTATAATATGTACGTAAAGAGGGCATGAAACAGCAAAAAAGCCATCTTAGTTTCAATATACCTTCAGTTGAGTTGTTTGTACAATAATTAAGCTCTTTTCAAAACTGTTATAAAGTTATTGATTTTTACAGTGTTGTTGTAAACGTAGATTTGGTGCTTCAGGTAATCTGTGAATCAAAATGGTTATTTAAACGTTTAGGAATCACATGTACCGTTTAACACAAGGGGGTAGTATGTCAATCTTTCGTTATTCCACATATACAGCTTCCTGTCCATCGGATTGTAGTCCACCATAGTAATAAATCCGTGTAAATTTTCCAGCTCAATATTTGGTTTCCAGCGCTGACCCGATATGGTGTCAAATGCTACGTTGATAATTGCTTTCGCGCTATTGTGGCTGTTTATTGTATAAACTACGCCACAGATGATAAAAGCATTCCCTATTTTGTTCATGGCCTCAAATGTCACGTTTTTGGTGTACACGGTAGTGTTTGTGCAGGGATCTAAAAGTGCTGCTTTTAAACGGTTACCAATATCCTTATTACCCCATAGGGCCCAGACTCCAAATTCATCCACAGCAAGATCAACTCCAGACTGTCCCCCAAACGAATAGGTTGTCCTTTCTGGGTAACCTGGAAGAGCGAACTGTGCCACAGCTGTTTCTACTTCCAAATTGTACTTGATTACCTGGTTTGTACGAGCTCTGCAAATAAACAACGATAAAAACTTTATTGTACTCCCTTAATTTCTTTTTTAAATGAATCCTCTATTATAAAACATTATTGGTCTCAAATAAAATTTTTGTTAAGTATGTGGTTATTTCAGCGGCTCAAACTTGGTAATCCTGTGCATAATCTAACACTAAGCAACTTAGTTTGATCTTTTCCACCGTTTAAATTTCCCGTATGCCGCCATTTTGAAACATGACGTGTTTCGGTTATAGTACAAGTCTTCACTGTTGATTTAAAATACAAAAGCAATGAAAGAGAGGGGTCTGGCACTGCACCATTTCAAGATGGCAGCGGGCGGAAAATTAAAAACGGAAATGATCAAACTAAATTGTATAGCGTTAGGTTTACCATGTTATACAGAGGAGGATACGTTAAAGAATCACATCGAGTCCAAGTAATAACACATCTTCAGAGATATAGATTCTGAAATGCTGTATTAAACCAAAGGCAAGTTAAAAGATCGAAAAAATTCCATTCCTCTCGGAAACGTGAATTACTCTTAGGTGTTGTCGCACTACCTGGCCGTCGGTAACGTTACGCGACCGTAAATGGAACGAATTGATTTTTTTTATCATCGAGTTCATTTTCAGAAAAGCCATTTTTGTAATAGATTATGAATGCATTGTTACCTGTTAAAGTACAAGTATTTGCCTTGCAACACCGCCCCAGTTCCATCGTAATTGAACGGCAGACTGTATGTCTTCCTAGCTTCTTCAGCTTTGAGTTTGCTGACATTGCTGTACTTATATAGCTTGTCGTGATTAGGGATGCCAGCTTTTATTACAAAAATAGTTTCGTTTCCCCAAAAGGTTGATGCATCTCTCATCCACACTCCGTGTGCATAGCCTGAAAACCTGCGTAATGTCACAGGGTCACCCGCCGAGACCAAGGTATAGTTACATCTTGCTGTTTAGGGAAAAAAGTATCGTGTCTTATGGTTATACAGAAAGCTAGTCATAAACCACATGCACAAGTAAAAAAAATAATAACTTTATTTATCGTCGTTACGCTGGGAGTGGTTACCCATTCTCCCAAGCCAGTGGCTTATGTTTAATCACTCGACGGCACAGATCTCGGCGTAAATCAATTTTGTGTAGGGACGAAAACCGGAGAACCCGGTGAAAAACACTCGGAGTCAGAAGAAGATCGACAAGTCTTAGCTCACATGCAAACCCAGGTCACAGAGGTGGAAGGCACGAGCGCTAACCACTCGGCCATCCTGTACTCTGTACTTAGCTTTTGTTGCTTGTTCTGTCTCTCTACCCATAAAATTAAAGGGAGTAGAAAGTTTATTCGAATTATATAGACTCCAGGGCCCAGTTGTTCAAAGGCCGATTATCACTAACCCAGTGTCAAATGATTAACCTGCGTTCTTGTTTTTAATCTTACAGAGATTGATTGGTATTAACAATTTTTTCCGTGGAAAATCTAAACAGTAATTCATAAGAACCATAAATCTGTCCTCAGAAAAGAAACTACTGCTTGACTTTTTGCTTAACCCATGGTTAAAATAGACCAGCCTTTGAACAACCCAGCCCAGGGAGTTTATATTTGTCATCTTTAAGCCGGAATCTTTTCTCAGATGTGTGATTGCAGGAAGTGTGTCTAATTTCAATGTCTGTTACAAATATTTGTTTCCGATTAACAGAAAAGGGCTGTGACCGCGCTTAGCTTGCCCCTGCCTATGAGGACCAGCCTGTTTACTTGTGATTAGTAGTTGAAGCTGTAGCTTGGTCAAAATACCAACAAATTAGAAACAAAAGCGTGGCTGAAATCTTTATGATTGATGATTAGAAGGCAAGGGCGAAGCTCCTAGGGACCTGTGCGTTCATGGTCAGGCTAATTTGATCCAGTGTGAGACCATTTTTTTGTTAACGTGTCAGAAATGTTTTGAGCGCCAGAAATCCAATGAGTTACTCAAAGGTATGACACAGGCATATTAACGCTAGGTACCATATTAGTCGGCTGCGTAGTGACCGAACGGTTAGCGTGTTCGACTCGTAGTCCTTAGGGTT
>JAOBRD020661378.1:0-15003 GCA_027575215.2 Hydrozoanthus sils
CACAAAAAATTTGCCGCACACGTGAGGAAACGGCTGAGCAAACAGCCTCGCGAGCAAACAGCTCAGCTGTTTACCTCGAGTGTGCGCCGGCTCACGTTGTGAACGCAACGCCAGAACATCAAAATCCCGTCCTGAAACACAACGCGACGTATACATCGCAACATCTCAGGACCTCGGACTGCGCGCGCGCACGTAAACAGAAGTCACGTTGTCGTCGCGTTGTTTATGCTTAATCTATCTATTGAGCAGCACAGAACTCAGTGAGTATCTCAAAAATATATAGAAAAGCAACTGCCATTAGACAACTTAATTTTTCCATATTGAATACTTTTTAAGATCTCAGGGAACAATCTTACCAAATTCAAGACTCCTTAAGGCCTTTAACATGCATCGAGACTCATAACCACTTTTAATGACCTTTAATACCTCGCGGGACCTCTGTTACAGGCAATTTATGTCAAAAAACATATAACAATAACCGTTTAGTTTCGATACTGTTATAAATGGTGATCTCGTTTACAACTACCTTTTGGTGGAACTCAACCAGGTGTCTCAAAGTCTTGTAAACCATTGGCATTCCAACGATAACATACTTTCCAGATCGCGTCTGGTCAATCATCCAATGTTTACAGCGTGTGGCCACCCTAGAAAATGGTTATCAGACAGTGACCGTTGCGGTTGAGTGTAATTAACGGCCTGACTCAGCCCATATCACAAACAGATGTTCATTCAATAGTATTTTTCAGGGTCTTTAACAAAATCGTGAAAACGCGAGCTTGTTGCAAAGGCAAAAACTGTTAAAAGTCGAGTTACTGTTTTGTAACATAATACAGATTTCTTTTTACAGCTTCCCCAACGGTCGATGACTTGTGTGAAATATATTCTTGGATGCTTTGTGTCGCGGTATTTATCTACCAATTTCCATCTCCGCTTTCGTGGTATTATTTTGTATTACCACAGTAGGCCTTATGCATGTTTACGTCAAACACCCCCATGCCTCGCTTTCGAATCACGAAAGTGTGAGTATTTTCATAAATGAAAAATCCCAAATCCCAAAGCGTCCACAAATGAAAAGAATTCCTTCGTGAACACGGTTTGCACGTGCGAAATGCTCACATCTATTTTTTGAATACGAAATTGACTAGTTTGACGTAAACATGCATAAGGCTTATTTAGTATTGTACTAGTCAGTTAAGGACGGTTAGAAGTAAATAATGAAGTCGAGAAGGAACTGACTTGCCTGTACGACAGCGTGTAACCGAACCGACTCTCACTCACGCGAATGAGGAAACAGCCAGCGGTTTTACCACTCAGGAGTTCTTCTGAACGTCTGGAAGAAGAATATACATGTTAGTTGATAAGACAAAAAACGTGAAATATGCACAGATTTTATGAGTCAAATGAATGGCAATGAAAAGCTGGGAACAGAATTGAGTCGTGGATGTCGGTTCAAGTCTTGTAGTGACATGGCCAGTCTTAGGGTATGTTCCTTTTGTACAATCCAAATCCCGATTCCTAAGGTCTGAACTGTTTGGATTTCCTGTGATAATGGAACGGAAGATCTGAAATCAGATTTTTTGTCATTTGTTACGCATGTGCGCTAAATAAAACACTCGTGGTAGGCATAGAACAAAATCTCGATTCGCTGACTTGTCAAATGGAACACAGACCTTACAAAGTCTTGAACCGGTTTCGATTGAATCCGAAGAATTCACTCACGGGAGTAGATTGTTTGGATTACAATCCAAAATCAGATTCATGAAATTTTAAATAAAGGAACGCTAAATCCAGTTTTGGATTTGGGAATCTGGTGATGGATTTTACAAAAGGAACCTACCCTTAAAAATGTTGGCCCGGGTCTTTGGCTTATTTTAGTACTGAGAAGAGAAACTAGTTAAACAGGGATCCGCACTATAAAAGGGCGTTGGCCAGGCGTTCGTCACCTTCAGTTGTCACTCAACCTCCGAAGAGACGATATGAAATAAACGGACTATTCATGTGTAAAATTGTTTCATGTATAATTGAACACTGAATAACTAATTACTTCAGAATCGTAAGTTCTTGTTGCTTTCTCTTTCATACACAGAGAAATTATAACGAAACATAAAATACTGTAGTGGCAAAAGAAAAGCAAGTGCTCATAGTATGCGAAGTTTCAACGAGACACGCGTTATGCTAATGACCGAAAATTTATCGGAGGTGTGAGAACTTTGCCGAAAGAGGCACAAAATTTCTCTGAAATTTCGACAAAATTACTCATAAAACGAAAAACGAAACAAACTTCGCTTACGTTTCCTTTGCCACTACTATGTATAAGAAATTATTACGAACATTTTAATTTTAGCGGTTATGAATTGATTTTTCCCTATAGTTCAGACTCAGAGCGAAGTTAAATTGCTACTTGGTCCAAAATTTGAATTTTGAAAGGCGTCAGATGTGGGAGGAGCTTTCTCTTTTATAGCGCGGGTCCTTGTTTAAAGGAATACTCCACTGTAAAGTGGTCTAATAAAACTTTTGTCAAGTCTGTATCCATATCAGCAGCACAAACTTGATAATTCTGTGCATATAACTAACGCCAAAAATTTATTATGGTCAGTTTTACGGTTTGAATTTCCCGAAACCCAGAACCCCTCCCATTCATTGCTATTGTAATCACCGAGAATGAAGACTGGCATAATAAATCACTTGGCATTAGTTAAGCGCACAGAATTATCAAATCTGAGCTGCTGATACGGACATAGACTTGACAAAAGTTTTCTTTGAGCCTAATATTGTATACAGTGGAAGATGCCTTTAAATGAAACTAAAACCAATCAAAAATCAGGTATCTCTCTTTTGGGCGCTCCAGATCCACAGGCGCGGAGATATGTACTTCGAAAGTCTGGTTATACCTGTAACAAAAGTCCTACAAAGAGTAGTATTGGGCGCACAAAACTAAGCCGGTTTTGCAAATGGAATTTAATTGTCTTGGGATGCATTCTGATGCCAGTAAAGATATTATCTGACAAACATTAAGGTCAAATTTAGTTTATTTTCATTGGTTCTTCAGGAGAACTGAAAGGAGAATCTCTCATTTTGGTTGTCTTAGCACAACAAACAGTTTTCCCAACATAAAGGCAACCTTTCTTACTGATAAGAAGCAGCTTTATACAATTTTTCAAAAGTTTTTTTGGAGAAAGGCACAAAACTGAAACAAAAATATCACAATGAAAAGAAAGCAAAAGACATAAAATTTGTCCTTCTCCTGAAAGAAGAATACAGTTGCATCTTGAACAATTCCGGATCGAGCTAGTTACCTGCCCAAAGCTATATCTGGTTGATTTGATGAAGATAAAATCAATTTCGAGCCTTTTGCATAAACGGCCGTATTCACATTAGGGGACGGACAAGTCGTTCATGCGAACAAGTCGTCTAAGTGTGAAAACGAGACGAACACGAATATGGACGAACAAGTCGTCTGAATTTGTCCGTCCGTTTGTTCGTCTAGACGAAGAAATCGACCAAAGGCCGTCTTAAATTCACATTTGTCGAACAAATAGTCAAACAAGTTGTCCTTGTATTAAGGAAGAAAATGACACTAGCATATGGCGACATTTATCTCTCTGTACGTCAGTTGTACGTGTGATGTGAATTTATGGGGGCCAACACAAGACGATTTGTTCGTCTCCCGTTAACACTAAAACGAACAATTCGTGAGACGACTAGGCCGTGCAGACGACTTGTCCGTCCTCTAGTGTGAACACGGCTAATAACAAAAACGCACCGTCTGGTGATAATGCCATGGAACCACTCCTGCATCATTCCCTGTGCGTCTTGTACCACTCCTTTGGGGGCCTGGGTTTCCTGAAACCATTGGACTGCACTACGTACAATCGATAAAAAAAAAAAAAGATTTAGCCGAGTGATAAACGTTAACACTGGACATTTGAAACAATATGCAAAAATTAAATAATAACAAAATAGTTACGTTTCTCTTGTCGCTGCACCAGCAAATTTCTCTTGACTCCTTACAAAAGTGTCTTCCTCAGTGTCAAAGTCATCCAGAAGCTCGTCATCTTCGATCTAAAGGTTGGAAAACTAAATAAGTACAACAGTGATTGGTTTAAATTATTGTAGAAAATGAAAATAAAAAGCATCAGCTAAACTCTCTTCGAGCAATAACTGACCGGTGTCCCGGTGCAGTGGTCTATCAACCACTTATCGAATGCACAGGAGAGTAGAGAGCCCTGATGCAGTAGTGTGTTGACTAAGGATACCTCTTTCTCGATTGAAAATTGACTTCGATGCCGTATCGATTGTAAACTGCTTCAAAACTCTAGTCAAGAGATCTTGAAAGCAGCAAAACAGAAATAGCTTTAAGGAAACACAAAACATTTTTTATTGGGCTACCTGTGGTATGCCCAGTTATAGTCTGCATTTGTTTTTCCTTGGTCGTCGTCGTCGTCGACCAGACAAATTTTCGATCCCACAATTCCTTGCGGCGCAAGCTCAAGCACATGTTTTGGACTTTGGACTCACTAAATGGTCGAAAGAAGGCTCGATCGTGGTGACTGAAAGAAGAAATTTTTAAAATCTGTCTTAAAACGAGATCACTAAGGTTAAATCATTTACAACCGCACACATTGTTAACGGTAGACCCACACTAAAAAAATGGTCATGAGCGCAATTTTCGGAACGCGTACGTCGTTCCGTAGACTCAAAGAAATGTCAAACTCAAAGCAATCAAGGGGGAAACTAAATGAGAAACAGATCGATTAGCGAAGCAATCAAATGAACTTGCCAGGGTGCAATCAAATGAACTTGCCAGTGTGGAAATAAATGAACTATAGCTCGTCAAAACTACTTCAACAAACTTGACTAAAAACAAAAACATTCTAGACGCAGACTTGACCGAGGTTACAGATCAATACAGAAATGAACCCGCCATTTTATTTTTTGTTCTGATGAAGGAATTTTTTGTTGCTGAATTGAAAAATCAAGAGCAAGTATAAATTGTATGTTTGCATCATATCAGCTTAATTAACATTGCTTTTGTCAAGTGTTTAACCGAATTTAGTTGTCAAATTTTGGGAGGCGCTATGCTCCCGCTTCTTTCTAGCTAGGCTTCGCAATGGAGTTCTGAAGTTGTTTTGGATTATTGTCAAATTACCTGTTCGAGTTCTAGGCTTCGTTGAAGTTCTGTGATTCTTTTGTCCAGATCATTGTCTAATTATCTGTTCGAGTTGGTAAAATGAATCAGCCATATCGTCGCTCGAGCAAGAATATCGCCAACTGTTACTTTAATACAAGCTAAAAATTGTTGATAATATGTTTATATGGTTACAGCATTTCTTATTTCTGCTAAGATGAGATTGTTTTTTTCTTGAAATGAAAAAAGAAAACAGAAAAAAAACTTTGATGTTTCAAGGGAAACGAAAAAAAAATTAAGACGCGTCCACCTTGTGCTTGTAGAGCAAATGAACTAACCGCTATGCTACGCTATCCCTAAGACCTCGATTTAATTTACATTGTAATCATTTTAAAAGATAATTCTCTTTTATTTAGCGGGCAAAGAAAAAAAAACAATCAGTGCCGGGCAGGAATCGAACTCGGGATAGCAATTGCGTGTCTCACTAGCTGACAATATTAATGAATCAAGAAGTGGCATCTGATGAATCGAGACAGCTGCAGTGATATACTATGAAAATAAGCACATTGATGTATCCGAAAAGCTACTTAATTAATTGACAAACAGGAAGCCCAGTGAACGCCTTTACGGCGTCTAGTTTGTTTAGCAAAGAAACGTGTTTCAACACTACTAGTGACGCCACTGAAGATGACACTAGTATATCGAAACATGTTCGGTAAACTAAAAAATCTTGTGTCTAGTTAAGATTCCTAACACTGCCGACCCAGTACAAACAGTATTAACTTTTAAAATAAATAATGAAACCCAAATTACGACAGGTTGTACAGTACTAGAACTTACGTAGAGACTAAGTGTCGAAACAATTTTGTTATCGTAGCGGGCTGTCTTTAACTAGCCTTTTCAACTTTGGCCAACTAAAAATGATTGATAGTTAAAACGCTCGGGTAATAAGGACCTTTAACAGATTGTAACGATTATCTTAAATGCAAACTAGGTAGTCCTTTAGCACTAATTAGGGCTATACGTTCATCAGTTACAACTGTTAAGCATCACCCTCTCTAGATATAGTTATTGTTATCATCATCATTATTATTCTTATTATCATTATTATTACTAATTTTATTATCAAATTATTATCATCTTTATTAATCACCTCAACTTCATCCAGGCTATTAAAGGTTTTACGGTAGGCCTCAGGAGGTGGAGTGGGGAAATACACATCCTCCTTGGTAGGCAGTACTGGAGGGAGGTCTAACGAAGCATACTTCCCTGTGGCTGTTCTGAGGATTTCTACGACAGAAGAAATCTGGTTTAATGGATGGAGGCGCTCACAACGATAATGATGATGATGGTAACGATGATAATGATGATGTTGATGATGATGGTGGTGGTTGTAACTATTATGGTGATGTTGAAGATGAAGATGGTAATGATAATGGCGATGATACGATTAGTAGCTTGTAATCTACCATTCTAAAATTGTAATACCCCTTGCCTTTTCTACTTTCTGTAACCTCCTTCATCTGAGTACTAAAAATTAAGTTGTCGTTGTTGTTGTTGTTGATGATGGTGGTAGCGATGATGGTGGTGGTAACGTAGATAGTGATGATGAAGTTTGTGAGGATGATGATAACGATGGTGATGATGATGGTGATGAAAACGTTGATGATGAAGATGGTGGTGATGGTGATGATAGTGGTAACGTAGATGGTGATGATTATGACACATGACGACCACAATCAATAACAAAAGGTATTTTTAAATAATGGCGTTTGCACCTTTAAGGATAAACTCTAACATTAATGCCATTATTTCACCAAAGCGACGAAGTGTGTAGTTTAATTTGGTAATAAGCAATAAACACTCAAACTCTTTATGGAAAATAAGTAACAAAATGCCTGTTCACGCCTTACCTGATTTACGATCTGTGTCATCTTTGATCATTGCATTTAAAATCAGATGAGTTCTATCCCCAGAGCTTTGAATCTCAGCAAAAAATATCGCTGCTTGCTTTTTCATTACTCTTGCTGAAGCTTGAATACGCATGAACCTTCTTCTCGATAAAAATCCTCGAACAACTACAACAATTAAAACAAGTAATTTTAAGTCAAGCCAAAGTGCGACAAATATTGGCTGTGGCTGGAAATATAAAGTCTCAGGTTTTGCGCATGCGCGCTTAAAGTAACTTACAGCCTCCAATCGACAGTTTCAGAAAAGAAGGCGGCTGTATGTTTTATCACAATGCATTGCGAACCTTACACCGCTAAAAGAAGCTCAGAGAGGTGACAACTGGGAAAACTCTTCCTTGTAGTAACAACACTTTTTATGTCAAATGTGAGGTTTACTGATTCTCTCTATGCGTTTGTGTTGGCAACTTTAGATGTTTATGTGCTAGGAATTTTGGGTAAATGTACAAGTCGCCATCTTTTACGTATTCGTGCATAGCTGTAAGGCCACATTGGAAGCGGGCATTACTCCTTACAACTACCTTAAGCTTGAATGTTAACTAGCAGCCGTGGACAGCTAATTCAGCCTTACTAGGCCTCGTCAGCTCGGCACAGCTGACAAACAGCCTCAGGAGTGCAGATATATAAAATCAGTTATAACGCGCAACACTACTGATATGTGGCTAGAAACTTACAGCCATCTATACAGGGTTTTCAATTTATAAAAAAGTAGCCGTAGCTTATTTTGAAATTTTGTATGCCTGGAGGTGTAGTCTGGTGCATTTTCAGGACCACAATTTTGTTTGTACCCGGTGGCTTGCGTCGGGCGTTGGCAACTTTTGAAAACCCTGTCTGTAATTATAATAATAATAATAATAATAATAACAACAACAACAACAACAACAACAACAATAACGAACTTTGTTATACACAGAATTCAAAAAAGCTGCCACTTGTTTACATTGATTGAGTTAATTAAAATAAGATGATTCTAAAACCTAATCAATCTGTACATAATCTGATACATAAGAATAAAATATAAAACGTCTCAGCAATCTAATGCATGGGTTTATTTCTCTAAACAATAATTCAAAGTAAAGCTTAGTACACTCAATAAAAGCATGGGACATTAAATTTTAAAAACTGTATTAAGCTAAGCTTGGATCTTTTTCGATTTTTCACATTTTCTTCCGCAAATCAAACGCTCAAACTTACAGACCTTTTTGCATTTTCACAACTGATTCGAGCACTTTCTCCAACCGCTTCATCAGCTGCTCAGCGTGATAGTACTTCAAGAAAACCTTGGTCTTCCTAAGTAAACAAAACCAAGAAACTAAATATAATGAATAAGTTAAATCTGAAGCTGGATGTTCTTAATTACTTCTAGCTGTACATTGGAATGAACCGTACTGGTCACCTGCACGCTGTCGTCTTTAAACTTACGACCTGAAAAGCTTAATTTTGGAATTCTTACGACTACAGGGACGATAAGCAGAATGTTTTCTCAATTTTCTATTTTTGTGCAGGGAACTCTAATCTTTTTCTTTTCATAAAGCGTCACTAGGACAACGGAGAGGGCAAAGGAGTCAGACATGGTCGAAAAGGGAAAAGCAAGAAATGTTTTTATGTTAACCGCACGCGGTCGATGTTGCCGTCCTCGTTGCTTAAAGTCTCTATCAAGCTTATTTTTTAATTTCCAGATGAAAGGTAGAATCCTTCATGAATAGTAATTTTCCTGTTAATCTTTTTAGGCTTGAAGCGTGCAATGCTGACGTAGCAGGAGGCATATGAAGCAGCATAAGACAAAGACAATCTTTATCTCAAAACATTGGGTTCTAGCTACAATAGTTATATTTTTGTAACTTTAATCAATTAATTATTCCCTTGAAATTGTTTGAAATAAAAATTTTCTTATATTTTTAATAGAAATGAAGTTTTTTTTTAAACAAAATCCACACAACTTACTGCTGCTACGCCACAGATTACCAGTCCCCGGCCTGCTCGGTTAAAATTTACATTCAAATCTTTTGTTGATTAAAAAGCGTACTTAGACGTGGAAATTTTCTTTGGATTTTTGAGTTCACAGATGATAACAGTTTTGATCTAAAAAGTAAAAAAAAGTTTTATAGGAACTTTAAGGTCCCTATTTATTTCACATTGACTTACTTACCAAGTATCATTGACGCTCAAACAATCTACACACGTATGCGCATTGCTAGACTTGTCAGGCTAAGTAAATCACTTACCCGACCTGCCAGTCTGTCAGGTTTGACTTCAATAGGATTTTTTTGCAACTCTGCATGGAGGGCGGAAGAGAGACACTGTAGACGAGAAGTTTGTACCTAACCGCAAACGTACAAAAAATAATTAACACAAGAGATAAAACCTTCAGTAACACAAAATTTCAATTTTAACTTTTGTTTTAAAAGACAACTCGAAGTATACACGAAGATGGTGTGAATTTCTTCAATGTGGTTTAGAAAAAATTGCGTGTTATTTTGTAATCTAAAACTTACTTTAAATCTGCTGAAAAATAATATTTTAATTTTTGAATCTAATTTCAAAATCCTGAAGTTAAAAAGATTTTTAACGGATCATGCTCTCTAACCAGTTTAAGAAAAGTAAGTGAATCGGTAATAGACTACCATATCCATTCCAAGGTTTTCAAGGAACTTGACCAACATTCAAGGGCTTTTCAAGATCCTTTTCAAGTTGGAGGTCTTACTAGGTCTATCCTCAAAGCCTGTAAGAATCTCTCAGGAAAAAGGATTTCGCTAAGAGCTAGAATTGGCAATTACTGTTCAAAAAGTTACCTTTCCACAAAATCCTCAAAGGGCATCCGCAAAGCAAATCCTTCACGTCTAATTCGTGTCGTCTCCAGTACCCCGGTGTATCGCAGCTGATAAATTAATCATTTAATCAATCAACCAATCAGTTATTTAATCAGTTTACCTTCCAATCAATCAATCAATCAATCAATCAATCACTGTGGAGATTACAAACCTGGTCGTTCACATACTTCTCATCAAAATGGTCAGGTTCCTAAAACGATAAAAGGAAACGAAACAAAGACATATTAATAGCTGTTATCAACAACTAAATTTCCCTGCTAGTGTTAATTGAAAGACAATGAGCGCACGCATATTTCTTCCCTTGGTAACTTGCCATACTTATGCGACTGACTAACGCGTAAAAAAATTGAGCAGACCTGATGCATTAGTAGAGAAAGACTGGCCAGAACGAGTTTCACTTATTAATACTTTCCGTTTGAGACTTGACCGGTCGAATCCACTGGGTAGTTCAAAATGGAAAGCGCCCTATGAGTGTCGGGTGTGGTTACACACACAGTAGTTTCACAACACACTCGGTACAATAAACATAAACGTTCCTCGGAGGTAGTAAATAAAACGAGATTGGTTACCTTGTAGGTGTTTGGCTTAATACAGCGAACGAAGTGTGGATTTGCAGCCGTCATCCTCTCCATTAACACACTAAGGGAATTCTGTGGTAACAAAAAGAATTTCGTAAGTCAGCACTATGGACAAAAAATTATTTCAAACTAACACCACAGTAAGTACACAGATGCTTCTAGTCAAAATTTTAAGCTTCTTTTTTTTATAGTTTTGAAACAATTCTTCATCTAAAAAGGTGATTGTAATTTATTGTACCCAACATTAGTTCGAGACCGTATCCAAAAATCGCCATTATTCTGGTCTTAACTTTTAAATTCAATAGAAATTAACACCTTTTTCTTTTCACTGGACCTCCTGGGAGCTTACTTAACATCTGCAAATCAATGATGCATGATCCGCTGAGAGAAAAAATCCTACCTTACCTTCCCTTCCACTAAAAGTGTTACTCCCATCCCGAGAGGAAAATTTTTGTTAGTTCACGCGACCGCATTTTGGATAATCAGCAGATGAAATAAGAAAAAAAAAGAAGATTATGCAATGTTATGCATGTTATGGTTGAAAAATTTTTTAAATCTCCCGCCCATTGTTGAGTCAGCTATCGATTTGCCCAAATATGGACATTTCCGATTCAAGTAGCGTAAAGAAGGTGATAATCGTACTAAAGAAAATTGAAACCCAATTCTTTGATACGCTTAGGCTGTACGTTTGCGCCGACAGTCTATTCTTATGGTGGTTCCTTGAACACGAAAAAGGTCATCTGCTGAATAAAAGATAAGACTCCAGTTACTGAGCCTGCGAATAATAGCAAATGCATGGATCCATCACTGACTCCTCGCGTATGTGAATATTAGTGATACTAGTGACTTGTCAGCTCTACTACCCTTGAAGGTGTGCTCCCAAATTATTCACTCCTTATTCAATGCTCACCTTAAACTGAGCGCCAAGAGTGAGTTTCTTCGCACCTGTGTTCATCCTCTGCCTGCCTTGGCTTAACCGCTATATAAATGATAATATTAATAATCACAATAAAGACAGTAATCACAATGAATATGGTGATAACCACATATTGGCAAAAACAAACGATAAAAGAGTCCGATGCTTCGGCGACTCTTATCGCAATTATCAAGGGAAACTGAGACCTTAGCGCAAATTCCTGTCTGATTGTACTTTTAAACACGGTCATAATTGTTTAATTAGTAACATTGCGTTAACGAGACAATTAAAGTTGTTCTTGCATTTTTTAACTCCTTAATCCATGGGAACTGAAAACGTCCGGATCCACTCGCTAAAACCTCAATTGTTGAATGTTACCTTTTTCTATGTTGCTTTAAGAAATCGGTCGTTTAAGGCTGTTGTGCTGTCCTTCATTACTTGTACCACCATTATCGACACCATCATCGCTATCATAATCACTTTCATTATCAATACCATGATTACGTTTACCCTCACTATCATCACAACCATCTTACTATCACCATCACTTTCATCATTATCACCACTGTTATCCTCAATTTCATTTTCAACATCTCTATCACCATCATCACTTTCATTTTATTCCATCAATATCAGTATCACTATTCTCGTCACCATCTTCGCCACCATTGTAACAATTATCATAACTTTTATCATCAAGATCATCACTGTCATCGTTTAACCTTTTAGAGTCATCAAGAAACGGTTCTGCTTTCAATTGATGGGAAGCGTACCTTTGTTCTGCGGACCACGTTCCCTTTGCTAACTCTTCCCTGGAAAGCGAGTGTACCTGTTCTGGTGAGAGTACCTGCAACGGAATTAATCGCCATTAGTAAAAGCTGCATCGTCTTTCCGTAAAAATTATGAAATGCCATGGCTTCTGACGGTGTCTTTTGCACATCGCAAAAGGTAAAAAAACATTTTACAAAATAACTGCGTCGAATACAGTCGTAACAATGAAAGTAAAAAGTTGTAAAAGTTAAGATAAAGTAAAAGTAAGTCGGAAGAGATGGACATGGATTATTCGTACGGATGCAGATGCCAATCCGAAAACAGCTCTAACCTGGACCCCAGAAGAAAAACACCTCAGAGGGCAACAACTAAAGCCAAAGAGAGAATAGGGGAGGGGGAGAGGATCCTGTTAACAGGCAGAGCACGGAGCTAAAAACAGAGCTGGCTGGATAGCAGATGCTGCGGCCCTACGTGCCCCACGGCACAAACGGGACAAATGATGAAAAGTAAGTTAGACGTTGAAAATAAAACGCAAACGTACAGGTAAACATTAAAAGTACAGGTGAGTGTCAACGTAAAGGTCAACGCTAAAAATAATAGAATCGTACGCGTAAACGTTAAAAATAAACGTAAAGGTTAAAGTAGACGTTAACGTAAAGGTAGACGTTATAAGCAGTAGTAAAAACCTACGGGTAAACGTTTAAATATCGTCGTCCTCGTCCTGTTTACAACGAGATTTGTATGAAAACTTGGCGCTTGGACTTCGAGATTTTGGCAACACAACGAGAAGACGCGATTTCTTCGCACGCGCAGTATCGCGATTGGGAAAAACTCGTACTTGTTGTCGAATCTAAAGCCCTCTTATGTTAATGCAAAGATAAACCAGCTTTTCTGAGCTGTTACATTCCATATTCTTACGGTCTCATGTACCCCCGGTGCGAAGAAGATCAAGAAAATAAGTAACCCCTTTACACAACGTTCAAAACTGTGCTTAAATAAATCAACTAAAGAACTATCAAGCAAAAACTTGGCAGCGGCTGAGCTTACGTGGTATATTTTTAGATCAGTTACGGCAAACTCAGATGGCCAGTTTCCTTTACGTTCAATACAAATATCTTAATAACCGAGGGCGAGGTCTGTCCAGGAAAATATTTGCCCAAGGTCTTTCACAGTACAGACCAAGCGTAGCGAGGTCTGTGCTAAAGACCGATGCAAATATTTTCCTGGTCAGACCGAGCAAAGACGTTATAAAGATATTTAATACATGGCTTCAATTTTAGAACAGTAAAAGAGAACAAATGATTGTCTCTGCGTGCTCGCGTTAACGACATATCAGTCCAATCACTTCCCGGTCCTGTATGGGGAGTTATTGGACCGATTTTCGGCCAATCAGCGCGCAGGGTTTGGTTATTGACCCTAGAAGTTTGACTTGCAATGTAATAAATACCTGTAAAGATCTTTGAAATCAACTCATTGTCGCTCTTCTTAAGCAGGTCCATCAACCCGCCCGGTAAGGTGTCTCTGTTCTTTTCAAGAAACCCTGTCGTTTCATACTCAACCTTAAAAGGCGAATTTACAAGGTGATTAGGACTACTTAATGAATCAACTCTTATAAAAGTAAATGCACTTTATGACCAGGGCTCAAAGCTTACTTTTGGTTTTGAGTGCACGCGTGATACCGGGAATAAATTTCTAGGCGCACTGCCGAAATTTTAGGCGCATGGTCAAAAATTTTAGGACCACAGCTTAGGGTTCTGAAGATAAAAAAAATCAAAGAAGTTTCAGCCATTTATAAGTAGTTGTTAATAAGTGAGTAAGTGTCTTTTATTTTGTTTTAATCCTGTGTTTGTATCTTCCAGACTCTTACTGAACATAACAGTTTTAAACTGTGGTGCATTTTTTTGTTTGGAACCTTGTGTTAAACCCGCATTTTTTTCATTTGTAATGCAACTGTTTTGTCTGAAACAATTTGGACGGTCAAGTATAAGGAAGAAAATGCTCTAATTCAGTTGCATTGAACTTCAGTTTTTTTTTCAGTGCGATTGTTCATGATTTTGCAGGTGCACAATCAAGATATCAAGTGCATGTGCAACCAGTTGGTCGTAAACTTCAAGCCCTGATGATGAAGGCCAATCTTTTTGAATTTGATTAGAAACTGACCCAGGGCTCGAAACTAAATTTTTTTTTTCCAAGTAGCCAGCTGGCTACCACAGGTAAGATTTTTGTAGCTTTGGCGCAAGTTTTAGTAGCAAGTTTTAGTATATTTTTAACGTGTAAAGCGTACTACATCTGCGACTGTAACTTTCTGAAAAAAGAATAATTGCATTTGTTCCCAGATTTTTTTGCCCATAAAGAAACAGATCAGCTTCATTCGTTTATCACATCGCTTTTTATTTTATTAAAAACAGTTCTTGATAAATCAGTCACGAAGGTTCCACACAATCTTGTAGTAGGCAGCTGGCTACAAGTTTTAAAAATCTAGTAGCCAGCATCATTCATCGTATCAATACCCAAAATTAAGAGGATTATCAACAATCTTGTCCTTCTTAGTGATTTGTTGTTGTTTTGTCAATGAAAGCAATAATATGATTACACTACGAAACCAGCTTTCATAGCGATTTTTCGCGGGTTGAAAACCAATGCACCGACTATAAGGAGACAAAGGCCAAGCCAAGGCCGTTCATACAAACTTCTTAAGTCTTGGCTTTGACAGGTTCGAAATCATTTTGTTATACCGGGTTTCTTTAAAATCGAGCTTTTGGCTATTGGCTTAAACTTTTTATTATCAATTTTTGGAAAAGAGTTTCCTATA
>JAOBRD020661489.1:0-15003 GCA_027575215.2 Hydrozoanthus sils
GTAAAATTCCGCCCGCTCAGGGAACCAATCAGATTGCAGGATTCGTTTCATCTTGCCCGCTCACGCGCCGAAAAAAATTCTTTCTTGCCCATTTCGATCATGTTAGCTAGTTTGCTTTCTATTTTGTCCGAGTTACGCTTTGGGAATAAAAAAAAGTACAAAAGTGTTTTTCTTAAAGTTAAATGAAGATTGACAACATTTTCTATGAGTCGTTCTCGTAGTCGTAAAAACTTCAAAACTTAGCTTTTCGCGTTGTTATTTTCAAGACGATAGCGTGCAGGTGTCCAGCACGATGCATTCCACCGTGCAGCTATTGTATTCACTATTGTTGTCTGCCGTTCACGTCGGCGTTTCCGTCCTCGTATATTAAACTCCCTATTGTAAATTTGATAGAAAGGAAACCGTGGCTGTAATTCCTACTATACATGCCACCATACATCTAATATAAATCAACCATAAAGGTAACACCCACCATAGTACTTTTAAAAAAGTAAGTGGTTGTCTAGTAAATACCAACCACAATGGCATTTCCCAGTAAAAATCTGATAAACATAAACCGTATCGGTAATACCCTCCATAAATATTACTGCAAACAAGTCAAGTCGAGGCGAAGACCCTGAAGATGAGGAGGCCGACTATCGAGCCGATGCGCGTGCGCAAATGAATCTGGTGAAGGGAGAAAAATTCTCGACTGCAAGGTAATGTGATGAAATGTAACAATAGGAAAGACTTGTGAGCCAATCGCAGTACGAGTGTTTGGGAGCGAGCCAATCACAGGGGGAGCTGATCATGGCGCTGACGTTACGGCTTTTCAGGGTTACTCGTTGGCACTAGCGGCAGATTGAACTAGTGATCAACATAAGGGTAATATCCATCAAGAACGTAAAACGTTTAACCATATTGTGATACCATAATAAATCTAAATAAAATAAAACAGATAAAGTCGAACCCCTCAAGACGGACACCCAGAGAAGGATACCTCTAAAAAACGGACACCAAATCTTGGTCCCTACCGTGTGTTTTCTCAGTCATTTATTGTGTTTTAAATCCCAATAAGACGTACACCTCTCTAAGACGGACAGTTGAAGCCAGTCCCAAAGGTGTCCGTCTTGGACAGATTTGACTGTACTGTGTTTTCCATTATCAGTCTAATGAAGAATTAACCCCACCGAAAATTTGATATGAAATAAAATCGTAAGTGATAAATCCTTCTTTCAATACTTTACAATGAAAGTAAGCGTAAAGATTTGACAGCAATGTAATAACTTTTATTTAAAGCCGCCAAATATTTATTAAAGTCGCCAAATAAAGTTTTTTTTTGAAAATGACGTCCAGCGAGATGTCGAAATCTCGGATCACTACGCTCGCTCTCATTGTAAAAATAAAATGTAATGATAGTACTAACCACAGCTTTAATGAAAATCAAACATAACTGTAATTTTTGTATTATTTTCATTTTTTCCTTGTAAAGTTGATAATAAATCTAGCTTGTAAAATGTTTTGAACTGTTGTCTAATGTTTACTTCTGGCGCTGCACAGGTTTTCAGGAAAGACGAGTTGCAGAAAATGCTATCGATGATTAGGAACTCATCTCTTGCCTTGCTTGATGAGAATAAGGAACCCTTAGGCTACGACTTGGCGTAAAACCACTGTGTTGGGCTCCCTGGACTTTCTGTACAGTCTCTACGCCGTCCACACTAAACTACACCGTTACAAGAGTTGAGGATCTGCCGTTTGTTCCTGTGTTACAGCATGGGGAGTTTTTCAATATTGCAAGGGTTAACGGATTCTAAATAAAGGAGGAAGCAAGCATATACTTACTAACTTTTTTGTTTATAATTCAAAAAGAAAATAACAAACAAAGTTCGATTCGTACACTCCGCAGTTCTGCTTGGTGAAAGAAAACCTGTCTCAACAGAGATTCATAGTGTCACGTGATCAGCAAGAGCGAGAAAGTTCTGATCTTCACTGCCAGTGTTTGTACAAACCTGATATTGCTTCTGGGTGTTTCGAAACATTTCAGGAGTTGTGGGACTGCTTTGCTGTAACTTAACCACACTCTTTGTAATAAATTAATAGAACATTGGAAAAATGCCGTTGTCAAGGCTGTGTAATAGTAAATGGACATGATTACTTAAGCTTAGTTTCTTTTTTTTCAATAAAAAATGAAAGACGTAGTTCGTATACCAGCTAGAGAGGTATTGAAAATAGAGATTTCACAAGCTTTTGTGAAATAATTTTTGCTCATCTGTTTCTGTACAGCCCCTTAAGAAGTGCGAGGGACATGTTGTTAGAGAGGCTAAGCACTGCGCGAACGGCAAATGGCAAACGTTACTTCGCTGTTTACCGCCCCGTTCTCGACGCTCTTGGTCAATGTCCACGTACAGTTTAATTACCACCATATACTTTAGCTTGTGATGTTTTTCTTAAAACCTTTTGGAGACTAACAATTTTTTCCCTTATTTTTTGCTTTCATTTCTGCTTTTCTTGTCTGTTCTTGTTTTAAATTACAGAAATTGAAGTTTAGTCTGTCACTTGTAATGAACAGATTTTTTATTTTAAAATACAGATGCCTTTGATTATAAAATTATTAAGCGTTCTTTAATAAATTTGACCCCTTGTTTGCATTGGAAGCGAGTAAAACAGTAATAGAAATACTCACGTTTTTTCTGGTTTTTTCTTGGACGTGAAAATCTCTCGCTTCGCGTAAAAGCCGGGAACGGCAAGCGCGGGGAAAAAATTATGTCACATGACCCTCCTGCCGTTCGCTGGAAAAAACACGTGGTGCTTAATGTTTCTGTTATTTTTACCCCCAAATCTGAGTAATATGTGAATTATAAGGCTTGACTCAGTTAACTAGGACCATCGGACGGAAAAGTATTTGGTTCTTGGTCATTTGCGCGAATATCCCTGTGCTCGGTCCGTACGGCGTAGCCTGCGTGGCAAGCTCTCTTTGACCCAGTCCCCCTCCCTCAAAGAGAGCTTGCGACTCGGGCATGACCTCTCGAGCGAAATAGTTTCCCGACCGTCCCCGCCAATCAGTCAATAGGTACCTTGTATGTAAATTAGGTTTAAGAAATTTTATAGTAGAAAACTCGCTCGTATTCCTAGTTTTAGCTACATATGGCTAGAACCGCTACCTGGTTCATTAGCCGTGTTGGTAAAGTGCCAACGGTCTATTGTGCATGAGGCCTGGGTTAGAGCTAGAGTGCCAGATGTAGATCTTCGCATCTTCTCGGAATAAAGACGTTCAATTGTTGGCTCATCTTCTCGATCTACTACCGGAGGATTTGAAAGAAGCCACAAATCTTGCTAAAAATCGACGTGAACGGAAAAAAGCGGACCTTTCTTATTAACTGAACTGCGTTGAGGCATTTGCAAAAAGCATATGATTAAAGAGTTATTCCTTTCGCGTTTGTTGGATATGAGATGGTAAACACTCAACGAGACGCGAAGTGCAGTGCTGTAAATCATGTCGAATCCTAACAAATGCGAATAAAATATATAATTATTCGACCTTGCTGAACTTCACACAACTGTATGTGTCAATTAAGCCAGACTCTAATGTCAATCAATCGGCAGCGATTGAGGCTATGCGTAAGTGCATTCTTGATGTAAGACATTGGATGCTATCGGACAGATTGAAATTGATTGGTTGTGGTCATGTGAAGTCAGTGTCATCAATCACTTTAGGTTATAGGAAAGCTACACTTTTCTACAGCCTAAGTACCTCTGAAACATTGAAGTAATTGCTTTCATTCAAAGGCTCCCCAAGAAAGAAAGAGTTACCAGTTAGAAAATTTATTAACCTATGGCGTATCGTGATTTTGTGGCGATTCAGTTTTATCGTGCTTTTAGTGTGACTGGTCGAGTTCTGGACCCGTCAGCCGTTTCTTTCATTCTTCCCTGGGGTAACCCTCACCTCTAGATGACTTCTGAAAGTCCTTTATAGTTACTTTTTTAAAAAAGTACCATCCAGACAAAAGGAGGCAAGGACTGAAGTATGAAATAATTCATTTGTGACATTTGTGCGAAATAGAAGTTCAATATTCTTGAAACTTTATTAATCCGTTGTTGGCCATTGTTGAATCGATTCAATCGATCAACTAACATCAAGCTTGGGCTGCCTGTGGATTACTCCCAGTTCAAAACGAGGCACGACGACTCGATCCATTCCCTTTGCTCATATGCACGAAAAGCAAATCGAACGTTGTCGATATAAAGAAATCCTTTCTAATTTACACTGTAAATAAAGTCCCAGCTAGCAATGCCAAAAAAGAAAACAGGTGCTCGTAAGAAGGCAGAAAAGCAAAAATCTCGTTTGAAGGAGATTCGAACGCAGCAACGGGATATGTGCGAGCTGTCATGTAACGTGTTAATGGTATGTACTTAAAGTTAAAACGAGACTTGTTGGATGATTTTGAACCGAAGATATTTGTAAGGTCTTTTTTGGTTATTTTTCTTTACTTATACTGTGATCTTCCTTGTTATTATTGGCTGGAAAAGGAATGCGACAAATGCAAAAGGTAAGATCTTTTATTCCAGACTGTGCTCTCTTCAACTACATGATTTTTTTTGTTCTTTTCCTAGGCAGTCTGTTGGGCTTACGTTTGGTTTCTCTATCCTCATGTTTGAGATAGCTTCTTTGTATTAACTATTTGATAAGTTTTAAATAAAAAGGATCAAAGCCCAGAAGCTAGCCAGGCACATAATATTTCTTCTTCATTGAGTGCGATGATTTGGCACCTCTTAACGTCCATGGGACGTTGGGCTTACCCCCACCCTCTTCTTAACGTCTACTATTGTTTTGGCCCATTTATTATATATATTAAAACTTGCTGTTAACAAAATTTATTTTGTGGTATACAAAGTTGAAACTATAAAGCCCAAAATATTACAATTTTAAACAGGGTAATTAATCTGAGATTGAATGAAATTGCTACAACTGTTCATATAATAAAAATGTTTATTACAATTGCCACCTCAGACACCGGTTCCATTTTCATAAACCTGAATTGATAGTTTTGATTGAACTTGATGGTGTATGGTGTATTAATAACTGCATTGATTCAGTTTTTCAATAACAATTCCACTATTTTAAAGCATTTTTCGTTAACATCCATTGACAACACCTGGACCCCCCTCCCCCCCCCCTTAATGTCCAATGGATGTTAAGCAGTGCCAAAACAATTTTAAGAATTCAGCTTGATTATTTCCAGATCCTCAGACTTTCACTCAAAATAAGGCAGACCAACTTTTTTAAACATAAAGAAATAAATGAAGAAAGGATTACAAAGCATTCTAGCTAGTCTTTAATGTAAACTGCATTTGTTATGAGTTCTCATGCTCGATAGACAATCAGACTGCAGTATTTGTTATAATATGGTATAAATAGTAGTCAGTTTGTAGTAAATATGTATTTAACATATGTTTTTAAGAGTCGGAATTCTATAATCCTTTCTGTCATGCATATATGTTCTTTACTGCTCAGTGTGCAACCTACCTGACTTTGGCAGGGTTGTAAGGATTTTATGTGAGATTTTTTAACCTGGCTAAGAAAAAATAAAACATTTTTGAAGATCAGCATGAAAAGCCATCCTGCACAAGAAATACAACTTTTTTGTTAAACACTGAGATGTCTAGTTTAAATGCCATTCAATGAAATTCACTGTAAGTGAACAGAAAATAAAACCAATGAATAATCTAAGATTGTATGATTATTTTTGGTTGTTTTTTTAGGTAAACTGCATTTTGTGTTGTTACTATTTTGATCTTAAGAATAGGACTGTATGACAGTAGCAAAGTTTATGAGAGAAATGCTTTTATCAAATTTTAGAAGCAACAGATAGGAACAATAAATTACTGTATGTTTTCAGACTTCTTTTACAGTGTTGTAAAGAAGTGCAGTTTGTATGTCCTGCTAGAGGACTCACAGAATTTCCACAGTTATTAACTAATGTAAATGATTCGAGGAAGAACTAGGGAGTTCAACAGCAATGGAATGCAGAAAGGTGCTAATTGCGATATTATTAAACTGTTGATCTGATTGGCTAAACTTTAAAAATGGACGATATCTTCATATGTAAGCTGATGTGTTTCTTTCCAGTTCACTCATTCATTCCTTTCTAGTTGAAACATTTCTGCTTTTAATTTAAGAAAAAATATTGAAATTAAAACGTTTTCTTTGCTTTTGTTTTGGAGTTCTATGATTGGCTTAATTATTATAGCACAGATGAAACATTGCTTTAAAATAGAGTTTCACTGCTTTTTACTTAAAAACTGTGTTATATACTGGTTGACGTATTCCCAGTATGGAAATTGAACATTCTGGTGTGGGAAAAGTAAAATGCAGCAGAACAATGGGAGGCTCCCTAGTTCTAACACGGACCTTAACTTAAGTCTTAATCCATTTTAAATCTGTTCAAAGGTTGGACAGCTTGTCTATTTCACTTTTGTGAGGTAGCCAGAGCCAAATACTGTAATGAAGAGATGACGATGGCTCCCTTAAATTATACTGCTGCATTGATTAATCTACAGTAAATTTTAGTCAAACAAAACTTGTAATGCCCTCTCAAATTGAATGCTGCATTTTTGTATTTCCAGGAGACAGAAAAATAGAGCATTTTGTTATTTTTGTTCTTCCGTACAGAAGCTGCCTATCTGTGCTCAGTGTGGTATGTTGAAAGTGGTTAACTTAATTTTTGTGTAGTGTGAAACTGTGTTAGGCTTTCTTGGTACATTTTTTACAATCCAGGGTATCTCTGGTAGTGAGGCTCCAGTAAATATTTGTTTAGATCTTGTATAATTTGCTCCAAATAGGGAGGCATAGGATGCCCTGAGTCTCCATGTGGTGGGCTAGTTGTATGATGTTTCATAATTATTAATGATGCAGCAGCACTGTCCATGGCCAGATCACTGCAAATTAAATTTCTGTATCTGAGCTCAACTTAAGGTCAAAGAGACAAAGCTTTGAAACAAGTGTGTCCCATTATTTTACATGTAGACAAACCTCAGTTCATGAATTTAAGAGTGATCAGTGTGTAGTGTTCCTTGAAGTGTGGAGAAGTTCAATAACCAAAAATATTTATTGATGTGTTTTACTAGGAAAGACAAAGTGTATGTCAAAGTCTGGTGATTGCGTTGTGAAACATGGAGCAACTTTTGTTACTGGTATGAGTATGGTGGTATGTACATACGTTTTTCTGAACTTTTCTAGTGTTAAGATCAGTGTTAAGATTGTAAACAAGTTGCATCAACTGTACACAAGGTAAAGCTGATATCAGCCATCTCTACTGATTACTCACAATCAGTATGACTCTTTGAACCATTATCAATCATAACTGCCTTGAAAAATCAGTTAAATGTAATAATTTTAATTTGCAAAGTGAATAATTTAATACATTTAAAGTATAATCTCCAGGGAAGCAGTTAGTTTTGTGTTCCCTTGAGTCCAGATAGATGTTTTTCGTATTGGGAAACATCAGGACTAGAGAGAAAGCAATTTAACTACATTGTTTCCAGAGGGACTATGCATTATTAAGTGCTGTGTTACATGAAATTATTTGGACCTAAACAATCATATAGCAAAAACAAACAAACAAAGACGGTGCAGCTTCCAAGCCTGGAAAACAGTTGTGCAATTGTATATATGTGTTGGGATTCATTTGAATTTGATCAGGGGTACATGACCAAAAATCATCCAATCAAACAGTGCTCATTTTGTTGACTAAAAGTCTGGGTGTATAACAATACAGGTTGTTGACCAGTGTTTGGACCTACAGTGTGTATATCTTTTTTATCCTCTTTACAAGTGCAAAAGTACACTGAGTAGAACATGTACAGTAGATTTGAAGTTAGATTTCAGTAATTTCCAATTCATTAATTTACCTGCCCAACTGTATGAAATGACCCATATGGAACTGAAATAATGAAAAAATACTAATGGTGTCATTTATTGATGAGAAACAACTTGACAGCAGACAATGCAAGATTTTACTAACATTAGATATACTCACCAAAAGATTCTTTTTTAAACCAAGAAGGTAATTTCTTCTAACTTGCTTTTGAAAATGTTAATGAAGGTTTTTTCGCTATTGAGGACTGACAAAAAACCAGTTAAAAAAGGATAATGACCACACCCAGGCATCTTTTGGTAACAGTCTAGATAATCAGCAGCTATTTAGTGCTTAGATAACCCTGTTTAAATTGTTGTTAGCAGGTTTTGATACATATTTATGATTGCTAACTTGCAGGGTGCTATTTGTGATTTTTGTGAAGCATGGGTGTGCCATGGTAGAAAGTGCCTTACAACTCATGCTTGTGAGTGCCCCCTTAGGGATGCAGAGTGCGTGGAATGTGAGAGGGGTGTTTGGGATTATGGTGAGATATGATTGTTTTGAAATAATTCATTTTTGTTGTCTTTAATATTAATTGTTGTGTGTGGTAAAAGGTTTAAAAGTTACTCTAATGTTTAAATTTCATCACTCTTGATGATGTCTTTTGATACAGATAATTAAGCCTTTGTCAATTTTCATTTACTTTATTCTTAAGCTTTAATATCAAAGTAAACTTTGTGAATGATTAATTTGATTTCAATTTTTTTTTAAATTGTCAAACAGTGACAAGAACTAAAAATATTCATAATCAAGCTGTTTAGAACTAAATTGTTGGGCCTTATATATTAGTTTTCTTATCATTCATTTTAAGAGCAGCTGAATAAAGGTTAGTCAGGTCTTGAGGCAAGAACATGGGTGGTGGAACCAGGGGGGGTTTTTTGGTTTACCACAATAACTTTTGAATAGGAGTTTTAGACCTTGTTACAAACTATTAAAATTTCCACTGTGCCTGTAAACAAGCGTAAACATCGCTGAATAGAAAAATCTTCATACATCAGGTTAAATTATCTTTATTTTCGAACCCAACAGTCAACTAAGAATGCAATAAACTAAGGATTATTGTTAGTTTGATCACTACATGGTTGAAATTATAAATCATTGCAGACCCACAAACTCCAAATATGCTGGCTAAAATATTGCTCGAGATAGTTTGATATTCCAAAGGCTGCTACTTGATAAATAATAAAATCACTCAAACTAGATAATACATTAGAGGAGAGTTTACATACCAATGTTTGTGGGATTTAAAGGCAACTTCACAATCATTTAGTATTCTCCTCACTGTCTTGATCATGAATAAAACTGTCAAGTCATTTGATATGCTGATAACTCTAAACTAAGTAAATATTAACTAAACTAAAGGAGATGAGTTAATTAACTAGAAATGTACACAAATGAAAGGTGTCAAAACAAAGGATCGAAAAGGCAGCTATAATGACTGCCGTAACAGTGCTTCCCAATAATTTTTTGCTTCCGCCACAGATGGAGAAGATGGAGTTGCCTGGGGCGTGATGATTTAGGGAGTAGGGGAGGGGGGGGGACAATCATGGAAGGGATTACTTGTTACCATTTTCATACCCAAAAATCAAAAAAGGTCAAACAAAGGATTTAGAAAATGATGTCATTTTGTAGCTGATTAACTCAACAGCCTAGAAAAACAGTCATTAAAATCATTCTTTATAATCTTTTTGTGAGGTCAAGCCCAGTTATTCATAAATGACACTTTTTTATGGCACTAACTTTGAGAATTTCCTCGACCTCAAGGTGGTAGAACATTTAAGTGTTCATTTTGTCAGAGTTTCCTTTGTGAAGATGATCAGTTTGAACATCAAGCCAAATGCCAGGTATTGGAGTCTGAGACATACAAGTGTGAGTATACAAAGAATTTGGACAAACTTACAAATAAGAGTTGTGTGTAGGAAAGAGCAGAGTTTGGAAATAAATTTAAACTCTAGAATCTTTGGGCTCCTGTGATTTTAGTGATGGTAAAGTGTTCATGAATCATTGAAATTCAAAGCTCAAAATTATACTGGCAGTAAGTGCTAAGAACATATTCATTAACTGCACTTTACAGTTAATTAGTAAATAAACCCCTTCCGGCGGCTGGTCGATCGGAGGATAATGTCCGCGGCTGATACATTGTCCAAAAAATGAACAATTGGCCAAGAAGCTAAGCTTCGAGGGCAATTGAGAAATTTTGAGGACAATCTATCAGCCAAGGATATTATCCTCTGATATACCAGTGAGCCAAAAAGGGGTTTATTTACTTTATAACCCTCCCAATAATTTTTTCTCGAAAAGACTTTGTGTACAGTTGCAGCGATAAAAATTTCTCTCTTCTCCACACTAATTGAAGTTGGGTGGAATGTAAACTGTCAGTTTTAAGCTTAAGATATTTTACAGAACTTTAAAGACTTGATAGGTTATATAACATTTAGCTAAGTTTGTTATTGAAACTGTTGTTTAGTGAAAACAGACTTTTTTTACCTTCAAACATGTTTACATCGTACTTTGTCAACTTATTTGCGTTGTCTCTCACTGCCTTTAAAATCAGGCATTTTTAAAAAATCTTGTTGTTAGACTTGTCGAAATGATTAATTTCTTGTCTATCAACTCAAACTTGTTCAAAATTTGAAAACTAATGTTTGTTGTCTTGTTTAAAAATGGCAGACAAAATCGCAGGGCAGTTATCAAATTGGAAGGGGTATATTCGCTGATAACCTACTTCTGATTTTGTACCATGTGATGCATTTTATCCAATGAGATTGCATGAAAATTATTGGGTGGGTTATAAACAGTGATAATTAGTATGTAAATTTTGGTTGATGAGAAGAAATCAGAAAAAAATTGCGTTGAGATAGGAATGGAAAGAACTTATAATGTTCCGTAAAGTGCTACTGAAATTGGGTTTTCATTAGATTTGTATTTCATTAGACTTCTGTTCGACTGTAAATGGATAAAAGTGCTCACCTGACCATTTTAAGTCCCCAAAATAAGTTTCAAAATAGCAATTTATGACATCATAGGTTTGAAAGGACATGTATTTAAGGGAAGCCTCGCATATCAATTTCCCCCACAAGAAACGTCAATTTTATGTTTGGGGTAGTGGGGGATGGAAGTGACATTTCTCTGTGACTCGTCGTGGGAAAATTCGATATTTTTGTTAAATAATTCTGGACATTTTGGAAACGTCTTGGAAAGGGATATCTTACCTGAAACACGGAATCAAGTTCTCTCACCGGGCCGGGAGCCAAGAAATTTAAAAATTGATGCTCTAGGTCAGCGCAAGCTCGATCATTTCTGTTGAACTCGCAGTCACTGCTGACAGTTTGAGGTAACCTTTTCTCCAGAACTGAATGTGTTCTCTATTTTGCTGCTTATTACAATCAGTCGTAAGTTAAAATACAATAACTGTTTTTTAATTTGAAGACTTGCAGAAGTTAGAGCAGAATCAAATCCCCATTGAAGCAACTTACTTTGACTCAAACTTCCTCAAAGACATTTAAAAGTCGTAGAACATATTCTCTGTTAACCTTAAAGATTTTTACAATGTTTTCAGAGCAAAAAAACATCAAAAAATATTTTTGACATTTCTAAGGGGGAGTGGGAGGGGGGACTCGAGAAAAACGAAAACTTGACATTTCTTGTGGGCAAAATCGATATGTGAGGCGTCCCTAATGAGCTTAAAAAGTCCCGCAGCTATGGCACTAAAATGGCATTTTTTCTTTATAGATTATCTGCAAAATTTATTTTAAAAACCGGCAACAAGTGGAAATTATTTGGGTCAAACTTTTGGTTTTAGATATTTTAAACTACTTTGAAGATTTTGCTTGAGTAGCACTTTAACATACAGTCAGGGGTTTCAATAAGTTTTGAAGTCTGTGGCAGACCATATTAAAGTAGGTGGCTGTATCCCTAGGGGGTTAGCAAGAAACTCGGAAAGTAGGCGGCAGTGATTTGAGAAGTAGGTGGCAAAATTTGCCGGTTGTTGGCTTCTTTTGAAACCCCTGCATACAGTATATGTACAATTGAGTTCTTAGACTTCTTCCATGTTTAGTTTTGTACTTTCTTTTGGAATAAAGTTTGGTTGAACAGCATGTTTAAGAAAAGTCGCTTTTAGTTTCCATTAAGCTACTTTGAGTTACTCTTCAACTCACCCTGTGTGAATTTCTCTATTGGATTACAGTATAATACATTTTAACTTTCCCAGATGGTGCACCCTTAAGTAATTCTTAGTTGAAGCTCTTTTCTTTGATAGACATCTAAACAATCTTATTAATGCCCTTTTAAAATTCTAAAATCATCCCAAGGCATTTCAGTTTAAAAGAAATACAAATGTTCTCTGTTTTGGACTTGTTTTTGAAAAACAAAAGTTTATGGCTGGCAAACTGTACTGCCCTGCTTTTAAAAATCATTCTTTTAGCAGAGAGCGCTTTGCTATTTTTTTTAAAAGTATTTATACCTGTGTACGACTTATAACCGCCTCAATTTAATATCTTTACTCACTCATGTGTTTTGATACATGTACTGCAGGTGGGTCATGCAACAAGTTGGGCCAGTATTCCTGTCTAAGATGTAAGGTGTGTTACAGTAACATGGCAGTACTGTATAGCAACAATACATCTACAAGACAAAAACCTGTGAACACCTACCTCCTACCTTGAGAAAAAATATCACTCTGTGATTGTATTCAGTATTGTTCCTGTCACAAACTTTATTAATTTTCCTACAGAATCCTAGGACAATGATTTGGTCCAAGTTGCTTAATGAGATACAATAGCTGAAAGTAAATAACTAAGTCAGTAAATAAGAGATAAAACGACTAAATGGAAGTCTAGTTAAATCTAAACTAACTTTGATATAGCAAATTTATCTTAGAGCTATATGATACATACTATGGATCGTGACTGCTTTGTATAACTACAAACGCCCTGTTTTTCAAAATTTCTGAGAAGACCAGCTGTTCTTAAGCTAAAACTTTTAATTTAATTGTGAACATTTTACAATCGAATTCCTGTACCTAGGACGTGTCAATATCATTCTAGATAACCTCTTTTTGAAAATATAAGTTTGTGTGAACTTCTTGGAAAGTAAATATTGAGTTTTCTGACAGGTGTGAAAAGAATAGAACTTCGCAGAGAGAATGCCCTTGTTCTTCCAATACATGAACAATGTGGCTTATTCGTACTCAACGACTTCTTCAAGTTTTATCAAGTTAAAGTGTTAAGAAAAATTAATGGAATTTTGCCTTATTTTTCATTAAGCTTAAAATTTATGGCAAAGCAAATTTTTATAGAATTTAAGATTCTACAAAGGTTGACCTACTAAGTATTTACCTGCAAACAATACGCGAACGTCCTCTCTAACAAGTGTTATTTGTTGTTTAGTTATGTTTTTGCGATGAACACGTTCGGCGAAAAGGTTTCAAGTATGTTCGCGGGCAGCCTATCCCCTGTCCAAAGTGCAGCCATGAAACTCAAGAGACAAAAGACCTGAGCATGTCAAGTAAGTCATTTTGTTCCTAAAAGAAGTGGTGATACTGTTAGAGAGTGTTACGTTAGAGAACTTTACAGCCATAGTACTGTAAGATGGCAGTGGGACATTAGGATCGGAGTTGTGTAGCAATCAAATAATATTATTTATCATTTTCATTTATTTCCATATAACATACAGGAAGTGAATTTAGATGACGTTATTCGTTTTTTCGATAGCGTCTCAAAAGAAGTATACTAAGAGAAACAGAATCATTGATTATAAGTATGCTGCCTACCAACATCAGAATGAACGGAGATTTGGTCGTCTGTGGTTGTTGAAAAATTGTTTTGGGTGATGCATTGGTGGAATGCATGACGAGCGAACATTGTTATTATCTAAAACTGTGCAAGTGTGAACACTGCGGTTGTTAAATTTGAAGATTTTAATAACATTGAAAATATTGGGATTGATGTAAGCCTCCGATGCGGCCGATGTAATTGCGGGCATTGCGCACATTATAAGAAGTAAAAAATACACGGTAAAAGAAGAAAGAGAAATGCAACTAATTGAAGATAAGCTAGAGTATAACGAAAAGAAAACTGGGTTGCTGAGTGTGCGTGGATCCGAAAACCAGCCGAGTTGCTTGACAACAGGAAGGCCGCTGTCGAAATGTTAGTTCACCAAACTAAGGAAGTTTCAAAATGAGAGAGTGGGTTTACACCAATAATGTAAGAATTTAGTTATCCCAGAAAATTTTAGGAGTTGTTTGTGAAGTTATTACTGACAAGCTTAAGTATAAAGTCAGAAAAACTCGCAATCAACCACATAGATGCTGCATGTTGTAAACAACTCCTCCAAACGGACCCCATTCCACACAAATATAAAGGGGAATGGTCTAAATTCTGACTATGAGATGCTTAAGACCGAAGAGTTCCACAGGTGATCCATCAAGGTTGGCAATGAGATTTGCAGAGAGAGACCAACTGGAGTAAAAACACGTTGAACACACTTTGACTAATCTGTGATTACTTCTATATACAATACGGGTTTAGTAAACTGTTTTTTATGGATAAGACTTCGTAACTATTTTCGTTAGAATACCTGATCTATCTGATTATCTATTCCTTTCAAAGCCCGACGCTACGATTATGGCCGCAAACAAAATATGGATGATAACTATGAAACGTATGGTTCTGGGGGATATTCTTACGGCGGATACACTGGTGGTGCGTCGTACGGATACACTGGTGCTGTGTCGTATGATTTTGGAGGGGAAGAAGACGAAGAGGACGAAGAAGACGACGAGGAGGAGAGTGAAGACGAAGTGGACGATGTTGAAAAAGAAAACGCTTCAGATGAACCGTGTTCTCTAAGTCAGATGACAATTTCTTCCCCGTGAACCGACTTTTTTGGACTGCGATTCATTGAAACATACTTGAAAAACGATCTCCGTCCTTCCTACTACCAACCACGACTCCGAACCAATAAACTTGACATGGGCGGTGGAACCGGGGGGTGGCAGTGCCCGCCCCCCCCCCTCCCCCATCCCAATTATTTCTGGCTAACGGCAATTCTTGAAAAGGAATCTCAGATTTTCTAACGAACTGTAACAATTTCCGCACTCTGCCCCCCC
>JAOBRD020661592.1:0-15002 GCA_027575215.2 Hydrozoanthus sils
GTTTGTTGCAAACAGAACATGTGATACAATAAATTAAATTAGTACTAGTACAGATAAAATGGTCCGATATCGAAAGTCTAAGCATCTAGCATGCTATCCCTAGACCTATCTAGCATGCTATTTCTAGACCTATCTAGCATGCTATCCCTAGACCTATCTAGCATGCTATCTCTTGACCTATCTAGCACGCTATCTCTAGACCTATCTAGCCCGCTATCTCTAGACCTATCTAGCATGCTATCCCTAGACCTATCTAGCATGCTATCCCTAGACCTATCTAGCATGCTATCTCTTGGCCTATCTAGCATGCTATCTCTAGACCTATCTAGCATGTTATCCCTAGACCTATCTAGTATGCTATCTCTAGACCTATCTAGCATGCAATCTCTAGATCTATCTAGCATGCAATCTCTAGACCTATCTAGCAAGCTATCCCTTGACCTATCTAGCATGCAATCTCTAGACCTATCTAGCATGCAATCTCTAGACCTATCTAGCATGCTATCCCTTGACCTATCGAGCATGTAATCTCTAGACCTATCTAGCATGCTATCCCTAGACCTATCTAGCATGCTATCTCTAGACCTATCTAGCATGCTATCTCTAGACCTATCTAGCATGCTATCCCTAGACCTATCTAGCATGCTATCTCTACACCTATCTTGCATGTTATCTCTACACCTATCTAGCATGACATTCCCAACAGTTTACACATACCCCGTCGTAAAATATGCAAAAGTGTTTTTCTGAAACAAAGTTGCAGTGACCATAGTCTTGCAAACAGACATCCACATCGGCTCCTGCAGAAAAAGAACGAAATGAATTCAGCACTTAGTAACGTTAGCATATCATTCAAACAATCACACAAAAGGTTGGGTGAGGGGCGCTTATGTTGTTCAAACTGCCCAGCATTTTCTGCCAGGGTTTTTGAAAACTGAATAAATTTTAAAAGCATTCCTTGAAACTACTATAAGAGAAGCTTGATCCTCTAAGATCAAGCAAAAATACAAACAACTTCTAAGCTCTGCTGAAATAGAAACCTACCTTGACCAATAGTGAGACACTTGTGTATCATGGGAGACATCGGACCAGATCCCGTCAGAGGGCACAGCACAGCAATTGTCTTTCCAGTAGGCACTGCAGAGGTTTGAGCACCACATTGCGGTATTATAGTTTGCATAATGAAGTCTGAGACGTTTCAAATTTTGTCAATGGCGTGTGACGTCATAGGTTTGAAAGTATCCGTCTTAGGGAGTCAACATAAAAGATTTTAAATAAAGTTTCTAAAAACACCACTTTGGACAGCATTTTTAAGAATATTTGTTAGAGTAATCGTTTATTAATTTTGTGTAGCCTAAATGGATACAAATTCGTACGAAGTATCCTGAAATTTTACTCATGAACAGTCCTGCTAGGAGCTAACCGGTGACAGATTAGTGTCCTGCCCTGGGGGAATCAAAAACTCTCATCCACTCAACACTATATAAATCGGAGATATGTGAGGATTTAGCTTTCTTATAGGTAATTATTAACTGTTCAACAGCTTCCTTATTGTACACTGAACTTACATGTTTGTTGTGGAAGCAGAAGCGACTCTTTTAATCCATTAAACGTTATTTTCCTTGCCGTAATTGGACTTGGAGGCACAGGCTATAACAAAAAAGAACAAAGAATCAATTATCTAAAACATATGACAACTTTCTAGTGTAATGAAAACAAGCAAAATGGCTTTAAGGCTTCAAGGTAAAAAATGTGTCAGACTAGTAAGCAAAACACCTTGGTAAAATCAGCAGTGTTGCACAACGGAAAGCTGCTTTGGCCTTGTTGGGCCTCTTCAGCGCGTTGATTACAGCTAACAGGCTCAAGTTCCCACAAGCATTACCCTTATAACTTAATCAAGGCTTCACCAAGCTAAGTGTTTGAGTGCTGACGTTTAGAGCGTTCCTGAAAAAGTAGGTTAGATGGCAGTTGATCATCACCTACCTTTGCCTGCGTCAGTAGCTGCTGCAACCTCTGATATGCTAACACTTGAATTAGTCTTGGGTCCAGTTTTCCTAGTTCTGTTTCTAACAAGAAGAACTTAATTAAATACTGAAGTTCATTTTACTTGTAATGTAAACATCGAAGGCCTTCTCTTACAACACAAAGTTTGAACAATCTTATGTAGCAAACCAATGAGGCAGCAAACCAACATAAATAAATACAATAAAGATACAATAATAGATGCAATAAAGACAAAAATTTCAATCAACAACTAATTGCCACTCCCAAAGTACAATGTTACAGCCAGCATCCTCATCAGAAATGCAAACAGAGACCTTAAGCAACAAGGAAGGCAACATCAACAACTTACAAAAAACACCCTTTTCAATCACTTATGGCTCCTTTGCTTTTTCTTTTGTCCGAGTTACACTTTGTTAAAACACAAAAAGATTTCAGTTCTCTTTTTAAAAATATATGAACATTGAGAAAATGTTCTGGTTGTCACAAAAACTTCAAAATCGAGCTTTTCACTTTGTAATTTTCAAGACGACGGCGTACAGGTGACCAGCACGGTACATTCCAAAGTGAAATTATTGTATTTACTATTGTTTTCTCTGTTATCGTCGGCATTTCCAGTCTTGTTACTTAAGTTCCCTATATACTGGGGACCATCGACTTTGTTTCAGAGTGGAAACATGAGGAGCAGTTGGTCCTCATAAAAGATTTAGCTAAAAAAGCTTTATCTTAATATGCGTTAATCATCGTCAAATAAATTGAACGATTGTCCAGTTTATTGTTGAATTATCTATTCCTGGCTATTGGGTAAGCATAAATATTTCAATCATATCAAGCAAACGCGATTACAAACTCACTGCTGAAAATTGATACAAAATTCTCTGGATAATAGCTTATCCACCTTTGGAACATATGGACCTTACAGTAGAACTGTAAGCTTGATTTAATGAAAGGATAGCAAGAAAGAAGAACGTTTAGTCAACAGACTTTTTCCCTAGTCAACAATTTTTCCAACACATATATCTATATACATAACTATGTCTGTGTCTAGCTTTATCTATATACATAGATTAAATCAATGTTTATGTCTATGTATTTTCTATGCAAAAATGGCAGCGGTTTTAATATGCTTTTGTCTACACTCAAATTAGCTCTACTAGCCTTGTCCTTGTGTTAAACTTTCAAAATAATACGTTACTCAAAACGAAGTCAGGCTAATTTGAATGTAAACAAATTAATACTAAAATAGCCGCCATTTTTGCATAGAGTCTATATATTAATATAAAGAAAATAGTAGAAATCGATAAAGAAAATTATCTTTAACTTTTAGCATCCTCGAGCTCTTTTCAAACAGTTCTGAAAGAGTGATTGGTGTACTGACCACTGAATGCATCTACTCCTGCTGCTGCACAGATGCTGTTTATTGCACTTGAGGTTGCAACTGGAGTTGCTGACGAGGAACCCTGGATAATACGAGCTGGGCTAACACCAGCTGATCCTGGATTGACAGCCCCCATCACAGAACGGAGAGGGCCTGTACCAGTAGTGGACCCTGCTGCTAGACTTACAATGGCCCCACTGGGCAGCTGTGCTGCAGCACTCCCGGCAAACCCAGCACTTGCAATAGTTTTGATTATGTTTCCTCCTGTGCCACTTGTCAGAACGATCAATTTGGTAGGCGTGGAAGCTGAAGGAAGCTTTGTAGCACCTGTTGCTATTCCCGTTGATGTGGTCAATGCCACAGATGCAGGCGATAAAGTTATTGTCTTTGCAGTAGAATTAGAGACTGTTCCACTACCTGAGGCACCAGCTGTGGTAGGTGCGGGCGTTCTTACCCCCTCTAGGGGTACCTTAGGTTTAACATTGTTCAGATGGCCAGCCACATCGTTCAGCAGCTTGTTAGTATCGTTAGAATGAGCCACATCGTTACAGAGAGGGGATTTTCGCTCTTGTTTCACCACAACTTTCGCTGAAGAATTGACTCCTGTAATCAATGCAGTAGCACTGTTTGATGCCTGTGAGCTCTGACCAGTACTACAGACAGGCTTTGGGCAATTAGCTGTGATATGTCCATTTACTTGGGTTGTAAGTTTTGAAGGTGAAGCATAAAGAATTGTCAGAGGTTTAGTTACTGTTTTGCCACCACTTGATGTCGTTATAGTCGTAGTGACAACTCTGCTTAGGCAGGCGTTTGGTGCCGCATTTGATGCAGGCACATGGTTTGGTAATTCACTTTTTACAGCTGAGCTGCTTACTATAGTGTCATTTGCTGAACCGCTTGAGGACTTCACAGTTGCTGCGGTATGAAGAACATTTGTGGTGGTTGAAGAACTAACTGATGTAGCATTGTCTTTGCTAGTTGACGAAGCAGTACTTGTCTCAGTTTTTAAATTAGGATGATTATCCACAAGTACTGTGCTTTGCGAAACAACAGGTAGTTTTTGTACTGGCGTCTGTGCAAGATGTTTTGCAATACCACACTGTAGGTTTATGATACTACGTAACCACTGAAAGAAAAAAAAAGTCATGAACAAATTCATTCAGACCAAGTTAAAATGTTAAATGAATCTCTAATGACGTTAAAATAAGGGAAGCAAGTTTTGTACAAAGTAACCATGCATCTTGTCTTGTTTTGTTGCACTACTGTCCAAAAACAGGATGAATAAAGTTAGTTGGCAGTTGTTAAAGTACATCTACCAGAATAATAGTGAGTCTAGCCACTTAAATATCGTATCGCTTTTTCTCAGGCTATTTCTGCAGCCACCTTTGCTTTATTTCATGATACTTTCTAGGTGTTATGGAAGTTTAACAAAACAGATAAAAGCAATCATTCTACACGTGAAGATAGAGGAAAGACCAGTTGTCATCTACGAATTTTAACCAACTAGTTCAAATGTAAGTTGTAAGTTGTAAGAATATAATAATAATTAAAGTATATTATGTACTCCCACAAATAATTGTTGGTAATTCCTAGATATCGACAGATTCCTTGACTTTGAAATAGCTGGCAAGTTCAATTAAAAGAGTTGTGCATCAAAAGAAAAAGGTTCATACTTCCTCTTGCTCCTCTACACTTGGTGTGGAAAGTGACAGCTCATTTAAAGGAAGGGGTTTCTGCATCTTCTTCACATGCTCTGGTAAACACATAACGGGTGGTCTGGCATAGTGATCCTTGATTGCTTGTGGAACCTAATACAGATATATGTACAGTCAAAAGCATTGCAAAACTCTCTACATCAAAGATGGACTGAAGAAGTTTGCTTTTGGTACCTGTTCAGCAAAAGTTCATTGATAAAAGCACTTCCAACTCATAGCAGGTACTATTTTGAACTCTTCTTAAAAATGTACAATGTGAGTAAGCTATGTACTGAGCAGCCAAAAAATGTCGTGTACTCACTAAACTAGTTCTTATAAAAACTGCTCACTACATCAGTGAGTAAATACAATACTGAATTGCTAACAGCTGATCAACTTTAAAAGTTTTTTGCTGTAAATCATGGACATTAAACAATGTTGAGCTTTAGCACTTTATTGGAGAAAATTCCTTAAGTATTCACCGGCCACCAAAATTTCAAAAGTACATAATTACCAAAGAAGCTCTTCGTCTTGTTGGCAGTATAGATTTCTTTCTGAATGCTGGGTGTGACCTTATCCTATAAAAAACAAGAGAGAGTTGATGAAGTAAGAAAACACATGATATGTGCTAAAAGTTGTATGTCTAAATCACTAGCAAAGGACTGATTACTTCCAAATCTCAAGTAACAGAATTAAAAGTAGCATATCTAGTTTTTCTTTGGGACTTCAAAGAAGTTAGGCCGAATGTACAGTAAGTACAAAATAATTTAAACTTGAAAAAAACTAACGAATATTTTATCAAGAACAATGCAAGAAAGCAGAGTATGGCATGCAATGTGAACAAAAATGTTGGACTAGAAATGCTTGCTACAATTTTCTGTGTGTTAAAACTGTACAACATACTCACTTAAACTTCTTGAAAACTTGGTTTTGATGGGTTTTTTTTATCACTACTAAAAAAATCCTAAGGAACATTTTTCTAGGACTTGGGCATTAACTTTCTCCAAATGAATTATTAAAACTTTACAAATATTTCAAGTCCTCAGCTGGTATGTATGAGAACAAAACTCTAAAATCAGCTTAGGCCTACTTCAAACACTGTATTTCAACAGTATTGAATTAAATCAGTAAAAATACCATATTTGAAGCAGTACACCAAATTAAATATTGGCAGAGGAATTAAGTTTGCTTCCATCTATTGGATAATCTAGTAAAACAGTGCACCCACATGAAATCGATTAAATTTGTAGCAAATAAATTTGGTGTTTGAACCACTGGTTCAATTAGCACTGGATCAAACTCAGTTAGATTTGATACAGTTGAGATAATTATGGTGTTTGTAGTAGGCCTAGCTTTGGTAGCCTGTAGAATAATCTGATGACCTAAGGGGTCCAAGGTTATATGTGTCATTATGGAGTTACCTGTACTCTGAGAGTGAGAAGAAAACTTTACCTTCTAACTTTCTTTAAAAAGTTTAACTTGATGGTGTGCTGGGACACATTGTTCCGCAACTCGTTGTACGCTTGACACCGTTTGGTAAAACGTGGATCTCTTAACCCTGGCTGTATGGCAGATTAAAAAGTACACTTAATGAATAACACAGAACAAGATACTCATTAAAAACAAAAAAAAGAACCAAATCTTTTGAAATTGTCTTTGTGAGCAGCTTTAAAAGCAAATTTTGGTTTGAAGAATAAGCATAACCCCTAAGCTCAGTGCTTGTCAAAACTAAGTCATGAAAAATTTAATCAACTTCAATTACCTTTGCTCCACCTCTAAGAAAACAGACAAGGGAAAACTTTTCTTTTTCTTCTTTTTTTAACAACTTTCGATAAACATTAATTCTTAGAAAAAACTGCTTATTTTAGTATTGGTGTTCACCGATTTCTTTGTACCTCAGCATGCTCAGCATGATTCGGGCACATCCACATGCCACTGGGAATAGTGGTGAGTGGTGGGTTGACGCAGTCAGCATGGAAAGCCAGTGGACAGAAATCACACTGCACCAGCTGTGCCCACTGCTCTGTCCTAAAGTAAAGTAAAATAAGCAAAATGTTTTCTAGAGTCATCTAGTATGGCTTGTAAAAACTTTCTAACAATAAACTGCTATACACAAGCTATACAATTTTGGATGACCAACTGTTTGTATTTTTGAATACAAAACTGGGTTTAAAGGATATTTTTTAACTCCTTCAGCCCTAACAATTGACAGATGATCAATCAAATTGACATTGAGTTCAATTAGCAAAGCATTATTTGTAGTTGTCACTGGATGAAGGAAAGAAGCATAAGGCATGCAGTTTGTGTAACAAGTACAGAAAAAACAGTGGTCAGTTCTAAATATAACAATTGTGACCTTTTGCCATAGCATCTGTTTTATAACTTCTTCAATACTATTATGCTAACCAGAATACCCTCTGGTTTTTTTTTCGGTTTAACGAGAACCCTAAAAAGATTTTGGCTGAAGAAGGAATCTATTTGACAGGAGTTTGCTTTAAAATGATAAAACACAAAAAAAAGGCTTAAACTCTTGAAAGTTTAAAAACCAATGGTTTTTGATTAAAATATCATCAGGTGATGACATTTTAGTCCAATACATTTGGTTTTAAACTTTTAAACTTTCCTGGAAAGCTGCCTTTGTTACTCTTGGGTTGAGAAACCTGGGCCTAAGCAGTTGAACTACCTCAGTACAGAATAAGATAACCTTGCCAGTGATTGATGAAAGTAGTTTCTTCTGTAAAATTGTGCAAAAATGAAACATGATCAAGGAATAAAAATGATTTAGAATGAGTGACTGATAATGTATTCTTCATTTGTGTTTCAATTTCAGAAAGCTGTTATTAAGAATTAGTGCTATATTTTGGAAAGTTATTATTATGGAAATTTCACAGAGCAAGAGCCAACTTTATCGAGTAAGTGCCTACCCCAAAACTTTTGCAAACTTGTTGTAGCTTGGGGATGGGCGCTTAATATAATGTCAAATGCAGTAATGGCCTTTATGCATGATGACGTCAAAAGTGCATCAGAGTGAGTCTTGGTGGTGAAATGCCCTTTGAGACCACAGGAGTTTTGGATCAATTTTAACTGTCTTTACTGTTCAACAGTTTGTAGTGTCTGTTCTATCATGTTTATTCAAAGGAATGTTTGTTACGCTGTACATGGCAAGGTAGTATCACCACCAAGCCTCATTTTAGTGCAGGAAAATGCTAATTGCATCATTATCATGCATAAGGTCTATTAGCAAAGCACTCCTGAATGTGCTTATATTTATATCCTATAACTGAAATGATAGAAACAGAGAAAACCTTCAACAAAGAGAAGCTCTGCAACCGGCTACACCCATGGTTAAGTCAGAATAAACAACAGCTTCATCTCCAACACTGACAATGGTTTAACAACTAAATATGGTTAAAATCATAGAATGAACTCTCAAAGACACAATAACATATCAAAACAATTTTACCCAGTACATAACCTTGGCTTGAAGCACAGAAACACAGGGAGTGTGGTAGCTGCTATGCATGCAAGTCTTACTACCAAAAAACAAATGAGCATTTTCCCTGAAAAAATTCTCATTTCTCACCTAGTACACTGGAAACAAATTCTACTACAGAGGGAGCTGTCTTCTTCCTCACTATTCCTGGAAAATGTAAAGCATTTTTTAGTAAAAATGATGGCAGTTCTCAAAGGGGAAACCAAAAATTTTCAATGGTTTAGATAAATCATTCTTTCCTGGTCAAACAACTTTTCTTGCCACTACTCTTGAGTTCTCAAAAATAGCTTACTGAGCAGAATAATAGGAACAGGTTGGAAAACTCTTCCAAATTTAATAAAAGTATACAGCAAAATAATAGTATAGAGTAGAAAAACTTCAATAATAGAAAAGATCAGTATCAGGGTGGAAAGTTAATTATCATACAGTCCTAAATTAAGCTGTGTAGAGAGGAGATTTTCTCAAAAAGAAAAATCACTTCTATAGTACGATTATGTATGATTAATTATTGGGGACTCCAGAGTAAGACTCTGAAGGACTCGACAGACATTTCCAAATCCTGTGTTATGGTGGTAAGTATTAAAAGATTATCTTTCCAAGTGATTTCTAATGCAAAGCAAAAACTTGTAAATAATGTCTACCGAGAGAACAGTGTTCAAGCATTCTGAATAAGATAAAGAAGTACCTATTTCCAAGGATGAAACACAATTTAATGCTTCTCTTGATAACTTATTTTTAAAAAGTGTCTGATTTTGTTTAAACAATCTCATCATTGCAATAAAAAAAGTTGTTTTCAATTTTGGGTCTTGACTGGTTTATCAATGGTCAGTAACATCATAACCTACTTTGATTATTTCCTAGAAACAGCAAGGTAAAACATTAATACCAAATTCCAGTTATTTGAACCATATTGTTCATTTTGGTCAAAAAAATTACACATAGAAATTCTTAATGTTAAATATTTTGAAACTCTATTTTTTTTATACAACTGCAACCAAAACCTACTAGTGTAAGTTTAACATTTTGTGCATCCATTCATGTTGAGGTGGCAGTTACTGTAAAAACTTAAACAGACTTTCAGGCTACCAACCTTTTTCCATTTTTAGCAGGTGGAGCCTTCTCATCTGTGCTGTTTCGTCTTTTTCTATCACCTGAACAAAGGAAAGGAGTGTAATAATTGCAAAAGAAAAAAAACTTCGCCTCAACTTTGACATTTGTGAAAGGAATTTTTTTTTTCTTTCAAGAGTTACTTCCATGTTGGGGCATAAAAGTTGTCTAGAACTAACAAAGCCCTTGATACTCATTGGCTAATTGTAACTATAATAACAGTAAATGTCTTCTGTCCAATGAGCATGTAACTCAAAACAAGACCTTGCTACTAATTGGCTAATGGTAACTAAAACAACAAAAATGTCCAATAAGCATGTATATTTGACTGTACTCAATTTTAAAAGCCAGATTCTAACTTGAAATCTGTTTGTTTGCAGTTTGCTTATTAACCATTAAAAAAATATCTGATAAATAATGATTTTAATCAAAACATCTGATTTATAATATCAACGATGACAACTGACCTATGTTAGTTAGAAGTCAACTATATTGACAGCTGATTTTACAATATTCCACTAACCTGGAAAAATTGTGTTACACTTCAGTTCAGGAGGCAGGGAGAATGTTGTTGGATTCTTGCCCGAGCTTAGCTTAACAAGGGTAGAGAATGGTGAATGATGTTTTCCATTTTCTTCTTTTTTCTCTTCTATTACTTCAATTCTCTTTTCAGTGTCCTCTTTTTTGTCTCCTGTTTTTTCATCATTCACTGAATTCTATGGTAAAAAATAAGGAATAAGAGAATTCTTCTCAAATGATCATATTAAGATATATATGGACAATCAAAGGTATTAACATTGTAGAGGTAATTGGTTGCTTTCTATAAAATCTGAATATTCCAATACTTTACTATTGTATATCATCATGGAACTTATCATGTTGAAAAAGCCCAATTTAAACCAACAAGTTCACCATGTCAAATAAAGACTGGCTTTATGGCTTAAAACCTCAAAATGCCAGCTCTTTTTATCTAACATACAATGCATTTAGGTAAAGAACCTTAAGTTTTTCTTGCATTTTCTTTTTTCTGAAGATATCAAAAGAGTTGCAGAAACAGACATTACACAGAATTAATTTTCCTGATATTTAAAACTAGTCTACTATTAGCTAACTAGACTCATTATGAAACAACTTGATTCCAGCAACTCTAACGCAAAAATCTATTTTCTATTTTACTCTGATCAAGACAGATAAGCTTTGAGCACCCACGACAACAAAATAGTTCAGGGTGGATGTATAGTAAACAACACCATTTGGTTTATGTTAAACATTTCTCCTGCATGAACTCATGAGACTCATTATTCATTACAGAAAGATTACATTAACTACTAATCAAAATGAACTTGGTGCCTCAGCTTGTGAATGACAAAAAAAAAAGAATGAACTTTGCAAGACACGCAATCTTTTTGGTAAAATAAATTTAGAAAAACTTTTAAAACATTTAATAATCTTGTCTGTTGTAGTTAAATAACTAATGGCAACATCTTAACAAGTATGGAGATGAGGAAAAGAAATCAATTTTGCATTTTTTTGCAAATCTGCAGCTAATTCACAACCTTTGGATGAATTTGAGTCAAACCTTGACTGATGATCTATCTACCTCAAGACACAGCAGCCAAACTTTGGCTTAAATACACCCAAAGGTTATAGGTTGGTAGCAGGCTTAAAAAAAGTGCAAAATTGTTGGAACCACTGGTGGTGTTATCAGTTGAAGATTTTAAATGTTATCATCTCAAGAACCATAAAAGACTTTGACAAAATTTTTTACCGCTATTTCTCATTTAGGAAGTAAGAAAATTTGTCATTTCATATGCACTTTAAAAGGCGTGCCAACATAGCAGTAAAAAATTTACAAAGTTTGAATTAAAACTAAAAAATAGAAATTAACTATTAACCATTAAGAAATAAATGGTAATGATATTGACATACCCGATCAGGGTTTGCCTTGCACTCAATACAGAGCCACTCCCCATCTGGTATGTCATCCTCCTCAAGTGGTGGATCACTAAATAAAAATATTGAGATGGTTATTATCTAAGATGTTATTGAATGAGAGGTTTTTCTGACTAGTGTGTTAATAGATAACATTTTGTATGAAACTTTGTGCACAGAATTAGAACTTCGTTTCCTTCAAAAATTGGATTTCCCAAAAGGCTAATAAAAGTGCTAAAACAAAGAAAAAAACTAGAACTGCCCAATACCTAGAGACAAGCTAGAGGTTGACACTAAAAGATTCATTACAAGGCTGTTACTTCAAATAACATAAGAAACAATCTGACATTAACAACATTAACAGTTTGTACTTTGAATTTACAACATTTAGTACAATACATCTTTTTAACTTCAAAACATGAAGTTGTAAGTTATGGAGATTTTAATGTTGAGTCACTCATGATCTAGTGGCTAGAAAAATTACAAACAAAATTCTGGGACTTTTAACCAAAATAATAAGAAAATGTATGCCAGCTCCTATAAAGTTCATCTCAAATTAAGATTTGGTGCTGCACATATGATTCAGTCTGTTAGTTGACAAAATGAGGTTGTACTGTAAACTTTTATGAAAACTACCCCAAGTTGCAGTATCTGTTTTGGAAAAAAATGAAAATTCATGCTCCTCTGTATAAACTTGATTTATCATTCAAGTTGAATTTGTTGGTGGCAAGCTAACAGCAACATAACAAAACTTTTCTTCAAAACGAGAGATTTCGTTATTTATTCATCAAAACTCGTTACAAATCTAACGAAGCAACCATAATATCATTTGTAGTTCTGTGTCAAAAATCATACCCCTTTTACAATACTGATAAGTTAAAACCTGAAATATGTTAATGTCGTTCGGCATCTAATACGTGACAATAGCTTGCTCAAACAATACAGTGATCGTAATAGAGCCTCAGTGTAACTCAAACCGATCAACTGAACCGTGAGTCAAAACAAGATGGCGGACGGTAAACTTTTTTGTTGCAGCAGAGATTTGTGCTCAATGAATTAGAAAAGTGGCTTCAAAAACTAGTAAAAGCTTCTCCCTGTTTTTCAAAAATTTATAAACTATATGTTTTTGTGTAGTATTTTAACTCACCAACAACTTAAATGGAAGGCACAGGGGCATCTATCGCAACACAAAAGATCTCCACCCTCGCCGCAGCTATCACAGTTATCGTGGTTCACGCTTCTTCCCGGCTTCCTATTATCCTTGTCTACCTTCCTTGTCTTCTTTATTTGACTTTCTGACTGTGGTGGCTGAATCAAAGCTTGAATTTGCTATAAAAGAAGCGAGAAATCAATACGAGCAAACAATCGCAAATAAACATTAGCCTGACAAAACCAAAGTAAATCATAAAACTAGAAAAATTCTACAAACCTCCATTAAGCTTCCCGAGGGATCCAAATGATCGTAGTCCATGGTATATTATACAAACTTCTTCCTCCTTTACTCTTGTAATAAAATGTCAAACATAAACGTCCTTTTTCAAGTTTTTCTTTTACTAACTCTCATCTCAGGAGATTTTTCGGTGAACTTGCCGCCCCAAACACTCCTCCAAAGATATAGTTGTTCTGAAGCTCCAAATGTTACGAATGTCAAAATCACTCCAGATATCAAAATTAATATCTCTTATATATAGCCATTGAGGAAAACGTACTGAAATAATTGGAAAATGCACCGTGGAACATCCGCAAAACCTGATTGAAAATTTGGCAAAATTCTTCGAAAACAGATCGGAGAGTTTACTTCTGTGAGTTGCGCATGCGTACATTAACTCCGCGCATGCCAGATAAATCCTTCAAAAACCACTGATCCTAAGAACCGTCGACTCAAGATGTTTTCATATGTTTTAAACAAGAATACAGCTTTTACAGAATTTAGTTGTAGCCAACGAGCAAGATAAAAACTGAATATTTAGAACGAAGGGTAAATGCGATATTGAAGCAGATGTGATCATTGTACTGGTCAGTAAATCCTGATTTTTTAACCCTCAGCCCGAGTTTTTAAAAACAGCCCAAGATTTTTGATTTAACACTAGGAGACTAAAAAGGAATTCGCCTACATCGCGATTTTTAAAATAGTAATCCGTCTTGACCGACGGAAAAAGATATTAAAGAGATAACTTCCTTCTTTCGTTTTCCAAATGCTGTTAAAATATGAGTTGTTTTGTCCAACATTTGGTGTACACTACCATGATTGGCTAGCTGACGAAACTTCTATTGTTATCTTATGTCGGGCGGAAATCGAGGTGGTTCCGTTCCCAGCAGTTCGGACACTCACGGCTCTATGTCGCTACGGCGCTGTTTACTGGCAATTATAAAAACGCTTTATTTCATTAATGAAGTACGGGTTGGCCTCCGAACGCAGCGAGTTTCGCGCCAGACTTTTTTTCTGTTTTTCTGTGTGGGCCTCATTTCCTTTGTAGAACTATTTTTTCAGCAATATCTGGCAATAGTCATACAATCAAGTGCCACGTGCACGTGCATGCTGTACAGGCAGGGGTTAAGTAGTAAAATACTTGAATTACTTTGGTTTAGGGTCTTTAGGGTGAAGGGACTTTACAAAGGGGGAAAGAAAAGGAAGCTAGGCATTCCAAAAGCACAACCGCCCCCTCCCCTCCTCCCCCCCTCCCTGAGGAACTTCGATATCTGTGTACCTGAATTTGCTAAAAGCGTATCGAAAAATGTGTGTTTCGTCAAAGCATCACCTATTATGCTTTCTTTTTGCCGCTCATGTATATTACGTTTCTTTATAATTTCCGGGATCCCTCTGTTTGAAACAAAAATCAATAAAAACTTATGTTTCTGAGGTAATGAGGTATTCTGTGCCAAGGGTTCATTATCATCAAGATTTTTCTTTTTTTCTCTCGTCCCGGCCAAAAAAGAAGAAAAAGACGTATAGGAACCCTTGTCTGCATACATGTTACATGAAACAATTTTACACTTGTTTCACACCATGACTCATTGGAGGTTGAGGGGTTGGGGGGGCTTAACGTGAGATTTTACGGCACATCATACATACACTCTTTTTTTGGAAGAATATACTTAATAAGCCTGATATCAAGGCTGAAAATCGCGAAAATTCAAGAATATTTTAATAATGCTGACTGAGATTTTGTTAAGAATATAATTTTGTGCAACTCATAAGTATATTTACACTAAAATTTAAATATTTGGAGTTTGTTTCACTCCTCTGCGCGAAGTTCGTGACAGGATTTCCTTTAACAGCCCCTAAAAAATACCGGACTGACAATGTTAACCCCTAGCAAATACAACGGCCATACCTACCATTACAATATAGGGAGCACCCCCCCCCTCCCCCCCCGGAAAATCACTTCGACACCAT
>JAOBRD020661694.1:4106-15001 GCA_027575215.2 Hydrozoanthus sils
TGGAATTTGAAACTGCATTTTCCAGGCCAGGAAAAGTTATGGAATTTGAAAGTGCATTTTTCAGGCCTGGAAAAGTCGTGGAGTTTGAGCAAAATGGCCAAGGTCTTGGAAAAGTCATGGAATTTGAATTTTGATGCATTTTCTAGGCAATGAAAAGTTATGGAATTTGAAACTGCATTTTTCAGGCCAGGAAAAGTTATGGAATTTGAAAGTGCCTTTTTCAGGCCTGGAAAAGTCGTGGAATTTGAGGAAAATGGCCAAGGTCTTTGAAAAGTCATGTAATTTGAAAAAGTATTTTCCAGGCCTTGAAAAGTGATTTTGATTTAGAAAACTCTTACAAATTTTTAATAGCTTTTGCTCTAAATTTAAGAATGTTGTGCTGTATTTAAGTGCTGAGAAGGTGTAATTGGTGTTTAAAGTTTGAGTGGGTTCTTTGGTTTCTCGATATTTCTTGGTCATGGAAAAGTCATGCATTTTCATTCCTCATCCTCACTGTGAAGTCCGACCGTCCGTAATGTTGATTATCTGCCTATTTGTCTCTCCAGCCATCTGTTCGTTTGTCTGCCAACCATCTTCCCATCAAGCCATTTTGCCAGCAGTCTGTCTATGTACCTAAATATCCACCTACCTACCTATCTACCTACTCTTTTACCTACCTAAATTAAATAAGAGGTAACCATCAAACTCCATCATCATTTACACTTATAATTCAACCAATTTAATGTGGTCAAAATAACTGTAGGTAAATTAAGTTGTTTTATTTGGTTGCCCCATTTGTGATTTACTATTTCTTGCCTTGAGGGTCAATCTTGTCCAGTTGAAACTTTTGTCTTTTTTATACTTTCAAATAGAATCTCCTTTAGAGCTTTAGTTTTCCAGTATTGCAGCGCAAGCAAAAGTTTCTTAGGAGTTAAGCCAATAAAAGTGAAGGCAGAGAGTTAATCTAAGTGTACAGTTAAAGGTGATAACTGTTTATACAGAATCGAGTCCATGCCGTCCCTTTGGTTGGGACATGTGAAGACTAATTTAGTAATTTTTGTGTTTCCTGCGTTGCCTCAGCGAGAATACTTCGGACCTTGCAACCCTTGTAGATATGCAGTACCAAACACGTGCGGTTGAACTACTCATCACGAACCCGGATGTAAGTGCTCAGAAAGGTTGTATGTCTATTGCTTTAACTTCAGAAGAAGAACTTGCTGTCGTAAAGGAATTGTATTGAAGAAAATAAGACAAAATAAGTAGTAACAAATAAGGACAGAAGGAAGTATTAATCATAGCAACAAAGTTGATAATAAGTTAAAGTACCTCAGAAGTGAACTTTTATTACTCCCGTGGACAGACCTTGCTAAATGAGGAATAACGGTCAAAAAATTTGTATTTTTATTAAATCCGCTGCCAATCCATAACTTTTAGATAAATTTCAGCCAAACCTGCACTGGTGATCTGTCTACCTCGAGATACATCAGCAGTCCAAGTTTGGTTTAAATACATTTAATGGTTATGGATTGGCAGCAAATTTAAATAAAATTCAAATTTGTTGGAACCCCACGTGATGTCATCAGTTGAGAACTATAAAAATTTATGTTAATATTTCGAGAACCATAAAAGATTTTGAATTTTTTTTTCACCGCTATTCCTCATATAGCAAGGTCTATCCACGCAAATAATAAAATTTTTCACTTCATAGGCACTTTAATAACGCCATTAATAATTTACTTGAGATGTTTGTTTGTGGATGGGTAAATAATTTAGCCTCTCTGTAAGAAAACTGACGCAAACTCTACTGTTTGTCATCAAGAAAATGATACATTTTAGCAAATCAAAACAGAGGTTCTATTTTCACCCGAAGCATGTTTTTTATAACTGAAGATATTTGGTCGTTGGTTGCTTGTTCATAGATAACGAGTACTGCTTTGTTGAATGTAAAATTGATTTGGTTTTTTCCTTTGTGTTAGTCTTACGTTTTTGTTCACTTCTGTTATTGATGTACGTCTTCACTTAATCTCTAGGTGTTCGACTCTCCTATCCAGAGTGATCCAGCAGCACAAGACACACCATTGCAGGTTTGTAAAACATTTACACTGGATATGGATACAATAGAGCAATTGTCGGTTTTTCATTATCGCTACGGTGGAGTTAAGTTTATTTTTCAATGAATTTAGCTTTAAATGTAGGGAAGGACTTACGATGAGTTTGTAACCTTCGCTTCAAACTTAGTTCATGTTGCTTTGAATTCATGCATTTCTAACGCGTTGATATGAAAAGGGTCCCCTACCGTTTTGCAAAAACTACCCTATGAATTGACTTTAGTTTCGCTCTAATTTCGTGCAATATTTCTGTGCTTGTTTGATATTTTTCACTGACCACACACATAATATGGTAGCACTTCAAATTCAGTCGAAATGATAAAGTAGAGAGATTGAAACGAGCGAAAATAGTGTCCACACGAAATGCTGTAAGCCAAGTTTTCTTTTGCCTTGTGCGCAGCCCCGTGATATCAGTGTTTCTTTTCCAAACTAGTTTCTTCCCAATTAATGCTTAACTCTTAATTCACGCTTTAATTGATTTAGTCAATTGATAGAGGTTCTTAGGGCATGCTTGAATCAGTTGGATTCAATTTTTGCAACATTTCATTCCTGTTAGTTTCACTAGACCATTTTCCTGGTAATTGGTAATTTCGCGGTAATTGGCTACATATGCTAGACGGCCATTTGGGATTGTGCGGGTGATTTTGTGTGTTAGCAGTAATGAACGCGATTAGTATATACGTGAGGCGCGTGAAGTATGTGTGCGTGGTGTGCAAGTGATATGGTTTGCGCGTGTGTATTATTTGTACGCAAGTGTGTGCAAGTTATGAATTTGATAGGACTGCTTACATGTGTAGGTGTGGTCGTGTGATTTAGGCGAGATTTCGGCTATGACCGTTATGAATTTATAATTTCTAATACTAATCTAATATGTACACACGCGATGTTGAGAAATTTATGGATGGATGTTACGATGTTTTAATTTCTTCCGGAACCTTGTATTATGTAGCTATGCACATTTTTTTAAAATCATGCCAAACTGTTGCCTTGAAGGGGTTTTCTTCATCATCCGAAGTAACCACTAAACAATCAAATCAAGAGTCCTTTGATATCCAAGGTGTTCGTCCCAGAAGTAAGTATCAGCTTTTAATAGGGTTGCGCTATACAAAGTTATAATCAATTCTTTTTATAGGCGTTTTACGGAAAAGGACTGACTGAACTTGTCAGGAAATTGGTTTTTACCATTAAGCGTTTGGTGGGCTACAAAATTGTCGTATGTTGTGGAGTTTTGTATTTAGATCATTTTTCGAGAAATTGATCTGCAGCGAAAATTATGTCTTGCTTTTCTTCATGTTTTTGGTTTTCTACACAAAACAAAAGGTCGCCTTTAATGACGAAGATTGTATCGCTGAAATCAAGGCAGTTTTTTTTAGTTTTTCCAATCATTCTTAGATTTTCAGGTCCTTGAATTTTGTAAACGTGGTCCTGGAAAGTCCTGAAAAAGTCTTTGTAGGCAAAGAGTGTACGAACCCTTTTTAAAGTACTGTTTAATTGATAATCTGCCAAATCTTGCTATTGCTTGAGTTGATTAAACAAAATAAACTACTGAAGATGAACTGCAAAATTCTTCTTAACTTGTCACATGAAAAGTGTGGGTTCTGGTTGGGAGAATTTCACAACACATCATTTGATGTTTGTGGGGCCGAAATCAAGGTTAAGGTATAATACTCTCGCGCTGTATGCTGGTAGTATACAATATGTTATAGCAGTATTATTTTTCACATTTTTAACCCAAAGCCTAACTAATCCATTTCTAACGCTTCCATAGCGTCTGTGGCTAATAGAGCAAGGCTTTTGCGAGTGATTGTTGAGTGTGTGTTAAAAATATCACCTGGTAACGAAATAAAATAAAACTGAGAAAATATGCTCTTTGAAAAATCAGCAGGACAAATAAGGAAAAGCGCTTCTGGGGAGTTAATATTAAGTGAGTATAATCTTGCAAAGCAGTTAATACCAGTCTATAACTGAAATGATTTCATTGCGCATTCTTCATTTGACAGTTAAATTTGTAAAAGCCAGCATCGGATTATTTATTGTACAAATAAGAGATCAATTTTTTTTCTTTACTCTTCCATCTATAAAAGTTCAAAGACTGTTTTTGGTCCTTAGTGTTTGGTTCGCCTTTTCTCGCATCCCTGTTTCCTAGCATGAAACATTTCTTCCTAAATTGTAATTATTTTTATCAGTTGTGTGGTTAGCTCGCTTTTTGGAATTGATGAGAAAACTAGTCAAAAAGACGAGGTTTGAATTGTTCGCAGTTGTCTAAGCAAAACATAGCCGTGGGAATGGTGTAGAGCCATATGGAACAAAACCAGTGTTGTTAACTTCTAAGCATCGCCACAGTAACGAGGCTTGGTGGGCAGTAGCAAAGGGCTTATTACAAACGGCTGCTTCATGATACGGGTCTGTAGGTGAATTGTTAACGGCGATGGCTTGCGCTATACCAACATGAGAGTGAGGCAACACTAATATAAATAACTCTTCCTACTATCAAGAAACATCCTCTTTGGCTTTCTAACATGCCTTTAATGGTTTTGCTCTCGATGTGAATATGATACTGCATAATCAACTCAGCCCCTTCACTAACTGTAACAAGCCCCTGGACAGTCTTCATCCTAGACATGTTACCCTTTAAGTCCCTTTTATGTTATCAAAATTTAACTTCTCCTTACATGAAACACACAAATAAGACACCTCTTTATGAGAAAATAGGAATAGAACATACCAGACGAACTACTTGGGTGAAAATATGAGTTACCTCTTAACTGATTTGCTGAAAGGTATCATTCCTAATTGGAAAAATTTAATAATCAATCCAATGATGAAAAGCAAAGCTCTAAAATCTTTTGTAGCTTTATTAGTTGGGAAAGTTTACCAGTACAATTATCTTTTTAGGATTTTTCTGGTTAAGTACAGTGCAACTGGAATCTCTGCGTTTACTAACCATGAATATTGCTTATTTTTATTCTTTTTCTCAAGTTGGAAACAAAATGGCATCTTCTAATCCCTCGTTACATCACAGGTAAGTGAGAAAAGTTGAATCAATACACTTTACCATTTAATCAACCATTGATCGATTTAGTCACTCACGTGTCTCTGCCTTAACCAATCATTGACCGATTAGTTCGATCACGCGGTAAACAAGTTTTTGCCTGCACTTCCACCAATAATAGACCTTATTTGTGACACAACAACGAGACTTGGTGGTGATCCTTATCTGCTACGTGCAGCGTAACGAACATTCCAGTGAATAAACATGGTAGAACAGACATTACGACGTGCTGAACAATAAAAACAGTTAAAATAGATCGAAAACTCCCACGACCTCACATAGTATTTCACCACCAAGCCTCACTTTGATGCTTTTATGACGTCATCATGAATAAGGTCCATAAAATTGAAACAATGCCTACACTACCATTCTCTGACCCTTTGATGATCATTCATACAGTATGCCGTCTCTACCTTCTGCTCCATTATATGCAAATGATCTTGAAGACTCGTCATCTTCGCTTGACTTTTCTTCACTAAAGTAAGTGAACAACTAACCAAATATATTTAAATTGTAAATAATAAAGCTGTGTTTGTATTACTAAGACTTATTTAAATAATAACTAATAAGGACAACCTAAGATTGACTAATAAAACTAACGGCCGGTTAACGGACAATCTCCGGTCAGAATCGAGCATTGTCCGAACAAATCTGTGGATGACCAGACAACATTTGGTATTCAATTTTGAGACATTGACAATCATGCTAGAAATAATTCAATTTTTTCATATTCTCGAAAAAATATGATATCAAACTAGACGGACTTTTGGACAGTTGCAAAATTTCCATTTGTCAGTTGTGACCGCTAATCAGTGCTGAAAGGTTTACAGATCATGTAACTTTCAAAATGTTGTCTCCATTGCAACTAATTGGGTGGGTTAAATTTGTCCGGCCAAAAACGCGTGAGTCCGAGCAAAATCATGTTTGACCGGACAATGTGTGCGGCGCCTGCCCGGCCGTTATTTCGAGCCCAGCAACGGGCGTTTAAATTTGCTTTAACACGCCTCGTAATCCTGTTTCCTAAATCTTTCGTTTTATAATAACTTTTAACTGCCGTGGGACAGTTGTCTTGGGGGATTATTTCTGGATTTTCCCATTTGGATAGAAGCTAGCAAGGTTATAACTACCAATTGCTAATATAGCCTTCTTTTAACCGTAACTAACACTAACTTCTTCATTAACCCATATCGTTAAGTTGATAATGTAGCATCAATAACGTAACAGCGTTAACGCGATGTGATTGTAATATTTAGTAAATTTGAATGCAGTGGTTAATTCTCGCAAGTAAGTAAACTTTGTCTCGTAATGAATTAAATTGAAAAACAACTACCTTCTCTCTCTCAGTGCGGCTTGTGGTTGCCCCCACCCCCACTCCCTCGCTCCAACAATTTAAAAAATTATTTAATCTTATTTATAATCAGAGACATTATCTCAAGTGACTTCGTGATGCAGTTATCGATCAATGCGTGCTTGACACATGTGCCTTGGCATCAAGTGACTGTGCGATACAAGTCCGTATGCCATAACCCGTTTAATGACTTTGCATGCCATATGAGTTCCCAGAGGTCAGCGGTAGAGCATCCGACTAGTATACGGAAGGTCATGGGTTCGATTCCAGTCAGGAGCTCGATTTTTTCCGAGTTATGTATCGGCACGATTTCGTTTTTCTTATTCTTACAAATTAACCAAGGCCTAATAATCGCGAGTTTAAACCCGCTTCATTTTACCCTTAAGTTTTAAGAGCTTTACCCCCCTCCCCCTTCTTCTGCGGCTACCCCTTCCCTCCAGAGGGTCACGAGTAACGTCGGAGAGAGAGAGGGAGAGGTTTAACAAACAGCTTTCATTGTAAACCTGGCCGTCTGTGCATTCTTTCTTACGTCCGTATCATTCTCCACACACAGAAGCAGCTTACACGCTTCCCATTCATTCACACATGAATCAACCGGTTATCCTTCTCCTGTTAAGTAAGTACCTCGCATACTTGTATTAGAGCTCCTGTTATAGAACCAATGCTACATTTCGCCAGCGCAGGGTCGCTTGGGGGCACTATAAGAAAGTAAATAAAATTCCACAAGCCGTATCTTGGTGTATTTTCAGCGTTTGTTTCTCAAACTTTAATAGCAAACCAATGTTTTTTGGAGTATTCTTTTTAAAAATCGAAGAACTGATTTTATGTTATATGCTCTTTAAGTTGACTTTTCTGCAATCATTTTTTTGTCAGGATTATCTCGAGACTGTTCGGTACGGTTTGAGTTGATGTATTGACACCTAAAGTTTAAAAGAGAGAGACAGGGAGAGGGCGTTTCAAGCTTATTGCTTGCCTTTGATGCTTAAATCTTTTTATTTTGCTTATTTAAGCTCAACAACAAATGCGTCAAGTCCGGCACTACTTCTTGAGAATGAACAAAAAATAAGGTATTTTTTAACTTTTCAAAAACTGGGTTATTTTTTTAGGACTGGAATAAGCTTTTCCCCGCCCGCGAATTTTTGATCCATTTAAAGAATGAGAAACAGTGAGTAGTCTAAATAGCGGGTGGGGGGCACTAAGTTGGAACAGTTATTTATCCCTGTTGACTGGTCCATTCTAGTAGGCCTTGACTGAAGTCGCTTTTATTTCCTAACACGTCATTGGCTGCGGAAAACTTTTGTTAAAGCAAGGAAACTTTTAACTGTTGATGGTTTTATTCAAGACTCCAAAACTTCAAGGTCCGAGTTTTGCAAGTTTGGGACTAAGTCACATTCCACGAGGTGATGTTTTTCAACTAAACTTCGCGACTTTGAGCAAAATCAACTAGATTTTGAATTTAGCACAAACCTTATACTTGTCACTGCTTGTCAAAACTAAACTCTATTTTCCTCATTATTCTATTACTTAAATATATAAAAGGCGAGGTAAAATTATAAAAGTTTCCGAACGTTTTCGGTTAAAAACCATCATCAGAGAATAAGGTTCCCGCCTATCGTTTGTGGTTTAAAAGTTCTAAGTTATTCCCAGGGGAAAAGAAAAATTGGATGGCTTGTGGTTTGTTTAAGTCGGGTTTGAGGACAGCAATCAGTAAAGGTTCAAGGATTTTTCTCTTTGTATTTTGTTTACTGTTTAGAAGCACTTTCCAGGAGAAGGTATGTGTTCCATTGTGAACCTTAGATGCTTCGCTGGCTCCGTCTGATTGACATTATTCTCATGTTCATTCGTGCGTGCTTTAAAACAAACCATAAGCCATCCAATTTTTCTTTTTTCTTATGGGAATAACTTAGAACTTTTTTAAAACCACAAACGACAGGCGGAAACCTTATTCCCTGATGATTGTTTCTAACCGAAAACGTTAGCAAACTTTTGTAATTTTACTTCGCCTTTTTACATATTTTAATACCTTTTTAATAGCGTTTTATGTCTAACTCATTACTCTAGTGTACCAAATAATCTAGAGAACACTAACGGAGGTACAGACGCTGCACCGACGTCAAATGCGGTGTCACCGGATATCAAGTCACCTGGGTCCACCTCTTCAACTCTCTCGTAAGTGTTTTGTTATTCGTTAAACCTTCATGCTTCTGGAATTTTGTAGATTGTAGTTTAGTTGGTGTCCCTACATCAAGACTTCGCATCGATTCTAAAGACCTTGAAAATCTTCATTCTTTTTGAATATTTAAGTCCTTGACCCAAAAATATTCCAAGTATATTAAACGGCCTTTTGATTTATTTGTTGCTACCTAGCACTGTTTATACAGTATCATTTATAGAAAGGTATTCAAACCTTTCAGCCCTAGCCGGTTTATACTAAATTGTTTGTCAACATCTAACTTCTCCCTACTTGTACCGTAGTAATAAAAAACGGTTTTTGCTCAAACAAAGCAAATGTCTAAAGATGAAAAGAAAGCTTGTCGAATGAAAATCGTGGGTCCTAATTGGGAGAAATTACCAATGCGACATCGATGTTTCAGCTGAAAGAGTTAGTTGTAGTGCTTGATGTAGATATAAACAGACCCGAAAGCATTTCCTCTTTAAACTAGTTATTGCAGTGTTCATCAACAACTACCTTTTTGCATTGACTTAAAATTGTTAAACAGATAATCTGATTTTAAAAGAAAGGTTTTTTCAGAATGCGAAATCCTCCCAAGCTGTGTATCGAAAATGAAGGGATACTAGAAATTTGACAAAGGGGCCTGTCGAGAATGAGAGTTTTAGTCAAAGGGGCTAGTAGCTTGTTCATTCATTTTTCAGTCATTTATCGATTTTTAATCGGAAATAACTTTAACAGACGTATGCAGCATTTAGTTTCTGCTTACAGATTTTTGTTCACGGAAGTCTGTTCTCTGTTCACAATTTTACCCATCATACCACAACTTATCCTTTGTTTGTTAATAAATGAGTCAAAAGTAGCACACCGCGTCAGCACGGATTGGAATTGATATTCCATCAGATACTACCTAGCTTCTTTGTATCTTCTTTCTTGTTCGTGCTTTAAAATGCATACGCCCATTCGTCTTCACTTTGTCCGTACAGCACAAGCACTGCACCTTCTGCGCACCACCTCTCCACGCCCAACAGCACTCCTACCCTTCACAACATGGCAACGCCCAACCCTACCCTTCTTAAACCGAATACATGCGTGAACAAGTAAGTGTAATCATCCGTTCACATCTGAATAACAACAACAACAACAACAACAACAACAACAACAAACTTTGTACCTAAAATTTACAAATTTTTCGGTATAAATAACTTATTCAGGTACAAGCTGCCCGAAATAACCCGGAGGGCTACACGAGTGACATTCAATAAGTCATAAGAAAAAGCTTGATATCTGAGAAACTGTTTAATATTTTCGTTAATTGTTTTTCTTTGTTTTTTTGGTCAGTTGTCGTGTTTCTTTAATGTTGTGTCGTGTCACTTGCATGGAAATGATGAATTTATGAGAAATCTCCTCGTTTTGAACGTTAAACACTGAGACTAATAAAACACTCTATGTGTTCTAAAGGGAGATAAATAGTAGTCTACGCACAACCGCTTAATTTTACAAAGAAACATAACAGCCGTCAAATTGACCGAGCGGAGACTGGTGTCTGCACGCAGGCTCGATACTGACTCCATGGAAGTGTTTGAAACTGTTTGCCTCACCAGTTTTGCAGCGTAATTTTGAAAGACTAATACAGTTTGTCAACGTACATCCAAAGTTGCTTGCCGCTAGCGTTTTTATCCTTCCTCTAGCTCTAGGCTCTCTAAATGGATTATTTTTCCAACCAGAGAGATTCACCCGTCTGTGTCCTCTCAGGGAGCCCTCTATTTTTCTCAGGAGAGCGAGCCTTTAGAAATCTCTTCCTTCTATTTAATTATTTTCTTTTAGAAGAGTGGTTCTTAAGGTTCTTTCCTCCAATTTTGTTCATTTTTTCTCCAGGCGAGTGAGTCTCGGGTTTGGATCGGAGTTTTTTGATCTGTTGGACAAATCGAATAACAGAAGTGAAGAGGTAAGATAGTAGCTTAAGTGTTTTGTTAACCAGTCTCATTAGAAGTATGTCGAGCAACAAAGACAAAGAACACTTTATCATCACCAGCATCGGCGTTGTTGTAGTTATCGTAATGGTAATGATAACAAAAAAAATTATAGTAATAAAAATATTATTTATAATTATAGTAGTAATAAAAACAATGATAATGGTAGTAATAATAATAGCAATAGCAATAGTAATAGTAATAGTAATAGTAATAGTAATAGTAATAGTAATAGTAATAGTAATAGTAATAGTAATAGTAATAG